>JAHZNC010001520.1:0-11577 GCA_027744095.1 Zhuqinia jingwanae
TATGTTATGTTATATGTGCCGTACCTCAGAAAACAAGTTGTTATTGTACGAAGCGTCCTCGTTGCAAATAAGAAATATTCCATTCTCGTAAGTTTTCGTCACCCATGATATCCCTACCTGTGTCGCTTTAACGAAAGTCGATATAGTTCTTATCATTCTCAATTGATCGGCAGCAAAGCCCATATTTCTGTGATGAATATAATGACCCGATATAATAACAAATGGAATTCCAAACCGGGACACGGTTTCATACAAATCTTCGAGATGATTCAAAACTCGACTTTCATTGGTTCTCCACTTTGTCATTTGGTTCCAACCCCAGTGTTCTGTCCTGTGGTAAAACCACAGGTGGCCAGGAACAGGATCCGTACTCACGATGACCCACGTTATGAAATCTCGCCTGCGATACAATGCCTGTGCCATTCGTATCAGCCGTGGAACTTGTAACCCAGATTTGACCGTTGGTGTCACGAAAAATACTCTATTCGGATTGTCAGTGTTATTCGTAAATAATCCGTAATTGCTGAAGCTATGTATTGGTGTTGCAGGGTCCACTATTTGATCACTGGATGAATCCCAGAGAAAAATACTAGCCACAAAATAACTTGTAGACATTCCGAACAGTAAAGCTATGAACTTTTTAACCAATTTCTTATTTGAACAAAAACGTTTGATCAGCATCCACAAAGTAAATGCGTCTGTTATACAAACACATCCCACGTTCTCCTCCTCTGTGGGATACCTCTTTCGAACTTTTTTGCAACGCCGTTCCTTTTGTCTCCCTCTTGAAGGATAACTTCCATCATAATCGCAGTCACAATCATCGCACATTCCACATAAAAGTACATGAAAACAATGACCTATGAGACGTCTCAGTCTAAAACAAATTACTGTAAACACAAATCCAAGGACGAGATTCACCAATAAAATCTTGAACATTAAAAAAACTCGAAGAATAGGTGAATCCATGCCTTCCATCGGGAAAAAACGGAGGTTGAAATTGAAATCACTCCAACGGTAATCTACAGGCATACTCAAGTAATCCAAATCCATTTTTTTGATTGGACAGACAAGCCGAAGATAGCTTCACGTCGTCAGTTTACAGGACGTTCTAACTTAAAAATGAGGTTTTTTTTAAAGTAATGCTTAGTTAAAATTTAGTAAACTAAAGTACATTTACAGAATTTTTTAAAACCCTTTTGCTGGTTTTGTTACACAAGATTTAGCATGTGTGTCCAGAGTGCGCGTTTAAAAATACTCTTGGCATCCTAGCTTTCAAAATATACAGAAAATGCCTTATCATTACCACATCTCAAGCTCAGCTTGCCCCAAACAAAAGACAAAGACAGGGCGTAATTCAAGCAGGCGCATCTAAACATGTGCACAATTGGAAAATGTGTTTGTCTTCTTGTCGTGCTTTATAGAGAGTAGGTTTAGGTTTATACAGACAGACCATGTGTACAACAGTGTGTCGGTGAAAAGTTTAATGCACTTTGATTCAAACGAAATTTGTATTTATGTAATTAATTTACAGTTTGTAAAACACTGTTAAAATCACTTCTAAAATGGGTGTTGTTCAACGCGTTGTGTAAGTACATTTTATTATTATTCTTGCCACAAACAAACACAAAAAAAGAATTAGAATTATAATAAATGGTGTTGGGGTGTTTTTTTTTGGAAATTTGATTTATTCATTCTTGTAGTATAATTGTAGTAAAGATAATCATTATGATGATTTTTGTTTTATTTTCCCAGGAAAGCAAAGACTCATCGTGGAAAGCGGGAACTGACGAGACGGGAGCCTAAGTTGATAGAAGACGCCAAGTCATGCATTTGTGTTCGTGGTAAAAAGTGCAGTGATATAGCGTTGAGGTTCTTGAAGGATTTGGTGAGAAATTAGTGTAGAGTTAACGTTAAGTTATAATTACAATGTAATGGTAAAACTAATTCATGTTAATTTTCTTCTTTTTTTGTTTGCAGGTAAAATTACAGAAACCGCATTCAGTATTTTTCGGCCGGAAGGTTGGGCATGATTTCTTACCAATGGAATCTACAGCGGAGCTGGAAAAGATGTGCAAAAAATATGACGCCTCACAATTTGCATTTGGATCACACAATAAAAAGCGACCGAACAATATTGTTCTTGGTGAGTGCCATGACATGACTGTTTGAGCAAAGTGTTATGACTGTTTTTTTGTTTGTTAGATCATCATGTAATAGTAATGTGCAATATTGAAACTAATTTTGTATCAATTTTGAATCTGTATTTCAGGTAGGCTGTTTGACCATAATGTTTTGGATTTGGTAGAACTCGGTATTGAAAAATACAAAGGATTTGATGAATTTAAAACGCCAAAGTTTGCTGTGGGTTCAAAGCCATGTCTTATCTTTGCTGGAGAGCCATTTATCACACCGTCATCTGACTGCTTCAGATTGAAAAATCTATTTGTCGATTTCTTTCGAGGGGAAGAAGTCACAAACATTCGACTTGAAGGAATAGAACATGTCCTCTCATTTGTGGCAACGGATGATAAAATTCTTATGCGTGGTTATAAAATAAATTTTCTAAAATCAGGTGAAAAATCACCATACGTAATGGAAAGAGCTGAAAAGGCAAGAGGGGCAAAGGAAGGTGATGATAATTCATCTCCCATGGAAGTAGCTTCTCCAACCAATGAAAATTCAAGTTCTACCAGCAATACACCCTCTGTCTTTGTGAGTACTTCACGAGGAGCAAAATCGGATGTAGGTGCCGTTGCTAATGCACAGGTTGGCTCCTTGCAGCTACATCTTTCTAATTGATTGCAATCGCAGTTCCAAAGTTATTAACATCCTTGCGTTTATTGTTAGTTAAATAAGGAATCATTTTATCTTTTATTATTATTTCTTGAATGTTGTTTTAAAGACAAATGTTCTATAAATACTACTCGCATTTGATAATACGAAATAAAGTTTACATTCATATCGGAAGCAAAAATAATAACTATTATGTATGGTCGAAATAGATCGGCTCATTTGTTAAAACATTCACCATTATTTGAATTTCTTAAACGCACATAATAACATTATTATATATGACTCACGATTCTATATAAATTATAATATTACCTATATTAATTATTTATTGGATTTTGTATTAAGGTAGACCGAGGTAGCAGCAAATGAGATTAGTGGGTCCACGTGAAAATAATTTTTCTGGATTTTCATTCGCGTTCAGCTTGAAGTTCACTTCCTTCACACATTGCATTGATGATTGGTAGTAATACCTTAATTTTATTTAAGCAAAGAGTATTTATAGTGGTGGTGTTAAAAGTGTTTTTTAGCTTCATACTCTCTTTCCGTTACAAATCACACATTGCATTGATGATTGGTAGTAATACCTTAATTTTATTTAAGCAAAGAGTATTTATAGTGGTGGTGTTAAAAGTGTTTTTTAGCTTCATACTCTCTTTTCGTTACAACCTCTTCGAAACGAATGTGCTTGCCGGGTTCGACAACGGGAAATTTTCCAGGGTCATTGTATACATATGGGCTTTGATTTTTAGCAATGAACTGTAAATTATCTTGAGATTTCTTCCATCCCTTGGATTTTCCTCCGAGTGCAGCCTCTCTGGCACTCTGTTCTGCAGATTAATGGTGACTTTGAAGTGGCTGAAATGGATCGTTGTATTTCCTCAACTAACTGGTCATGTAGGCAAAGGCCATTACGATCATGAATATGATGCATATTATCTTTGTTGGACAGTGAAGAAGACGGTCGTTCGTTAGGTACTATGTAGGATGATCGTTGTGATTGGCTTGGTGTAGCTCTTGCGAGATCATAGTTGTTGGAAGACGCGTATGAATACTGAGAGATTTGGGAGAGGGGTCGTTGATTCAATTCCAAAGATTTTAAAGAAACTGTGGATGCCCACTTTTTTACTTGCATTGGAGTGTCCTCTGGAATTCCAAAGTATCGGTTTTGTGCACGTCGGATACGTATACAGTCGGGGCATTGACGAGCGTGAAACTGGAAAGTTTTAAGCAAAACATCATCAGCATTATAAGAGTGTTATTTATAGCTATGTAGGTGACCGACCGTCACATAATAATAAGATTCAGTAAGATGCATGTAGACTCTCACATGTTGCTCGCAGTATGGTTCACCATTAATTTCGAAAAAGTTGACATCTTCCAGTAAGCAATGACAATCCTTGGAATGGAAATTATATGTATATACATTATATGGGTTACAATCAAAGATATTATAAATATACTACGTATACTATATAATATTACTTAATAGTGTTGGCAGTTTTAGAAGTTGTAATTATTCTTAAGTTGCCCCAACTAAACATAATTTTTTCATGTGTTTTATAAATTGTGTTTATTACCCGACATGTAAAGCAATCTTTGTGATAATCATTTCCAAGGGCTGCTAAACAATAGTCATCCGTTATGGGAGCCCTGCATTGTTTGCAATGTGGAGCAAACAAACGTAAGTAGTCATCCACACAGTAGGCCTTTCCATCTTTTTCGTAAAACTCATTTTCGTTCAGAGTTTTCGAACAAATCACACACCGAAAACATTGTTCCGGGTGCCACTGTTGACCAAGCGCAGAGAGATAAGATTTCTGTACAGATTAAATACACTGCATTAGTAGTTTAGTAGTTGCATGAAAGGCATATATACATAGATAAAATAGCTTGTAAATAGACTATTATAGGCTATAGTTAATTTGTTTTTTTATACCGTTTTTATCGGTTGCCAACAACCGGCGCATTTGGGCGAAAACAACCTATGCAATTCATCATATTTACACTTGGATCTAAAAATGTGAAGTGGAAGGGTTTAATTGGAAAAATGTTAATACTCCTTACTTGTGATAATCATCCTCACAATATGGAAGTCCCTCCTTTTCCCAAAACTTGTTAGGATCCAACTGCTTCCCACAGAAAGTACAACAAAAAGTGATGAGAATGAAAATTTTTGTGCTGGGCTGTAACCAATCTTTTAGGCTGTGAAAAGTAAAATGTTCATTATGTCGCATAATACCCCAACAAAATTAACTTAAAAAAAACTAATTTATGTACGTAAGTTTAGCATAGATCTTACATCTTTAATAGGTTTTTTACAACCCGCACACTTTGGACTAAACCGATTGTGATAACAATCATCGCAAAAGGCTTTGTTACTTTTTTCAAGGAAAGCGTCAGGGGCAAGGATCTTCTTACAATCCGTACATGTAAAGCATTGTGAGTGAAATGCCTTTCCCATTGCATTGGTTGGCCTGTTTAAAACGGGTGTGTTGCAAGCTCCACATTTCGGCATAAACATGTCATTATAACCTTAAATGAAATATTAATCCATACTGAAATAGTAACAGTTTTTAAAAAATTAAGGTTCTTTTTAATGTGATATGTTATGTGGTTCATTTCATTATTGTGCAATATTGTGTTGGAGCAAAATTATGGAATGGCAAAATAATAATAGATATCGAAATAATCATGTATTCTCATATACAACTCCAACCACTTACAAGGCTCACAGTACAGCTTGTTATCTCTGTCTCTAAAATTATTCGGGTTCATCACCTTATGGCATTTACTGCACTTGAAACAAGTTGTATGTAAACATGTCCCAAGAACTGTCACCTTGCGATCCTATGATACAACACACAACAGGCATTACTTTTCAATACCATCTACCCAAGCCAACTTTTACCTATGCTCATGAAAGTTCAAGGTAGCAATAATAATTGTAGTAGAACAAAAGAAAACCACTCATCTCCATAATATATGCTTTACAAAAAGACAAAGATATTATCACAATATGGTTAAAATGTTCAAGAATTTGTGAGAAAAAAAATCATCCTCATACATCCTTAATAGGCTTCTTGCACCCGTGACATTTGGGTGAGAAAAGGTCATGTCTGCAGTCATCGCAATATGCTTTCCCATCTCTCTGATAAAAGTCATCAGGACTAAGAACTTTTCCACAGTTTTGGCGAGCACACGTCCAGCATTCTCGATGAAAAACTTTATTCATTGGCTGAATATAACTCTAAGGTTTAATTTGAATGAAAAATAATATGTAAGAAATATTAATAAAATGAAATATTTAAACATCTCATGTATGAATAATCGTGGGGGTACCCCTTGAATTTCCCTGTTGCAGCCAGCACATGGAGGCAAGAAAAGCATGTTGTGGCAAGCTTTGCAATAAGGCTGTCCACCATGTTCCGTGTAGTTTGGGCTTCTTAGCTCCTTGCCACAGTGGACACAACAAAAATGCTCTGTTTTATAAAAAATTCTTGCTCAAAAAATGACAAAAAAGGTACATCTAAAAAGTTATTATAAAAGAAACATTTGGGATCGTACCGGGATGCCACATCTTATCAAGAGCTACATGTGATGGTTTGATCCATTATTCCAAAAAATAAAAAATAAAAAAATACTCCGGGTGCAAGTGGTTGGGATTTCATGGTAGCAATAAACGATGCACAGCAGCAGCAGCAGCAAGCAAGTACACAAGATATTTTCGGATCATTTCCAATTTAGCAAAAATATGTTGATAGCACAAAAAAAGTATATGTTATAGCTAATAAAAATGTAAAATGTGAGCATATACCTGTCACCATCTGAAATGAGAAAAGCAAAAAATGTAAGCCAATTAGAATAAATGAAGCCATTTTTTAAAACCTTCTTGGCAAAAGTAATAAGGTTAAATTTAAACAGTAGTACCGCTCCCATGATTCCATCCCCACACACACAACATGGCCCCTTAATAGGCGGTGGTGTGAACTTATAATCCAAATGATAGCTCTGAAAATTCCAATCTTCATTGTCATCATTAATTGAAAAAACGGGAACGCCTTCTGAAGCGTCCGTAATCTTTGTTGATGGAACCCAGCCACTCGAGGTTGTCCTTGTTAAAACTGTCGGAGATTTCTGTCCAAAGTTTCCTCTTGGTGATGGCGTCTTCAAAACTGGCGTAATGGGACCATTATTACCTGCCAACATGTCGCGTGAGGGAGAATGTAAAAATGACCTATCGCCTGGCACTTGAAGCGAGTCTACCACGATTTGCAATGGTTGAGAAGCTTGAAGTAAGTTTGTATTTGTTGTTGTTGGTGGTGGTGGTAATGGTGGAGGAATCGGAGATTTACTGGGTTCCATGGGATGATGATGATGCTCATCAGCATTCTGAGTGAAGCGAACGGATTTCATTTGATAATGATTTTGTTGCTGCTGAGAAGAAGTTGAATTATTGTCCTGTTGCTCCACAATTGTAGTCCCATTCGAGGGATTTATTGACTGTTTCGATGGCCTATTTTGTGAAATCGTAGATGTGTCTGCAGATTGCTTCTCAATATCTGCCAAGATTTCACCTAAAAATAAAACGGGACGCATTATATGATAAAGTCATACACACAAACACACGACACGCGCATTTAATTTATGTGGTTGAATTACACGCAAATGTTAATGCCAAATTTTGAATTAGTTTGTAAATTTCTGCCTATAAAACGATCACAGAGCACTAATGAAATGCAGGGTTTATCAAATTTCACGATCCCATAAAATTAGCAAAAAACAAGATTTACAACAACAACACACGCACTACATAAGTATATTATTATGATGATGATTATCAAAACACAATATAATGCGAATAAACACACAAACAAAGTAAAACAGGAAAAAAATCCCATGTTGCCCCAAAATCGTTTCTTTGTCAATCCTTCTAGCATACCTATTTGTTTTGTACACTATTAATTTGTGGAAACTTACCCAAAACATCGATGACATCCATTTTCTAGCCAGGCTATACACCACCGCTTCCAATTGTTAAAAATTTATATATGTTAGAATCACTCGTTTCAAACCACAAAATCTATTAACTTGGTTGTTCTCCGTATAACTATAAACAATTAAAGCATTTTTATAGAAGTTTAATCACAATTTGCGCATCACACAAGACAAGGCAGAATATTAATAATAGAGTTTCTGACAACGAATGGTTGTGAACATCAAATTACTGATGAAGTATTATATTTTATTTATTCAAAAACATTATTTATATATAGATTTTTTGCACGATCACGACCTCATGTGTAACTGCTACTATTCTTCCTGTCAAAGTGAAACTATATAAAATGTTACACACTAAACTATAAAAAAATGAATGATATATAAATAGCAATAAATTTTTAAAAGGAGATATTAATACGTCATAGACGTCACTGCACAGCCAAAAAAGTTGCACAGTTTCTGCTGACTAAAACTGCTTATAAAAATTAGATAACGTTGCTACAAAACTCAACCTGCAAAAAGAGGATGCTCTTTTCTTCAAGGCCACTTTTTCTCTTGTTACTACTACTAGACAAGCACATGGCACAAGTATATCACTGCCGGGATAAAAAAAAAGTGCTATTAAACATACCCCTTTTTGGCACCAAGCAATCAAGGAAAGATATTATTCTATTTTCATAGGTGTATCACAATGTTAGCAATGGAACATACTACATAATTTATCATCACAATGTTCTACCCACGGAAATGCCAATGTTTGTTAGTTAGTACTTACTATAGTATAGTATAAGACAAGTGCAAGGAAAGAAAATTAGCTACTATATAGAAAATCCGTTTGGTCCACGTTTTCAGAAGAATCACAGAGACACAAAGAGGAGACAACGACAATACACTTTAAGTACTTTTTGGCACCAAGCAATCAAGGAAAGATATTATTCTATTTTCATAGGTGTATCACAATGTTAGCAATGGAACATACTATAACTATATAATTTATCATCACAATGGTCTACCCACGGAAATGCCAATGTTTGTTAGTTAGTACTATAAGACAAGTGCAAGGAAAGAAAATTAGCTCCTATATAGAAAACCGTTTGGTCCACGTTTTCAGAAGAATCACAGAGACACAAAGAGGAGACAACGACAATACACTTTAAGTTGAGCTAGAAAAATAGCTTTTACCTTGCCAGTAATAATGCTTAATGCTTGCTTCTCATTTTCTCCACCTTCGCAGACACATATTACGATATAACTCACAGCAGCACACAAGCAATAATAATTAAACAAGCTTTCAATTACCAAGTTCAAACCCACGACAAAAATAAAATTGCAATTTGAAGTCACCAAAAACTAAACTCACTAGTTCCTTCTTTTTTCTAATGATCTCACGTTCCCTGTGCTGTAGAACAAGGAAGGGATTGACAAATGCAATTAAGAGACCGCCCATAAACAAGAATCATGTAACAGAACTCACTTCAAGTGATTTGGGTATAATGTAGTCTGTAGAAAGATGAATTTGAAGTTGAACTAGAAGACAAACGTGTGCTGCGGAACTTGACTGAAGACATCCATTAACCTATGTAATATATGAATATAGAATAGCCTGTGTGAATGAATCCCTCATGCTCTTTATGAGACACTTACTTTTGCAATAAATCTAGTGTAAAAAGAAGCGAAGAAAACAGAATTTTGGAGAAAGAAAATGTACTCTTACAGCCAAGAAAATAATAGATATTGACACACGCACACACGGAATAGCACATAACCACACATAACCTGACAACAAATTCAATATTGTTAAAAGCGTCGTCCTTCACAAAATCGCAATTTGGTTGAAAGCGTTGGTTGTTATCTTGCTGCAGCGGTGGTGGAAATGGAACAGGCAGTTGCGCCAGTGAAACAAACGTAGCCACTTGCAAACTTTCAGCTTACTTGTGGAAGACGGAAGGATGGAAACAAGTTTTGCGAGGCAATTGACGACGATGCGATGTTGATGACTGCAAGGAAAAGTGTATCATTATTTTAGGCACCAACTCAGCAGCGTTCTCGTGTTCTCTGCACTTTTGGATAAAGTGATTCCATTTCGACTCCAAAGTGTATCGTCAGTCAGTCAGTAGGTTACATCACATTGCATGTAAACTGGCGAATTGGGATATATACTTCTAATGATATTGGACAGAACGGGATCCACATTATAACTGACATATATGTAAGCCTTTGGTATACTTAGAAAAATATTGGGGTTTTCGTGCAGTGCAAGAAAAATATTTATCTGGCTCTCATCCCGACAAGCACATGCCACACACCGCAACGCAACCACAGCAAAAAAAAAACACAAGAATATTATAGAATATAGAATTTTTTACTGCTGCTGCTGTCTTGTCAAATAGAAATGTCGAGGATTAGATCCCGATCCCGATTCGTTGCCCGTTCCATTTAGTAATGAAATGAATTTTTGCAGAGATATATATATTTCATTAGGTGAGGTGTATATTATGTCTTTTGGGATAGTTCTTTCATGTTGAAATATGATATTATACATGGCCTATATAAAACAAGCGTTTCAACATTATGTACTACTCTGGTAATTTGTTCAGAGTAGTACGAGGAAACTATTAATATTTTGTTTTATTAGTCTGGCCATCTGAAACTCAATACTAGCACACTTAATGAATGTAATACCTTACCCTTAATGAAGTTGAAACACTAATTATTATTTTTTAGGTAATTGCACCTGATAAAAAACTACTCTGGAGCAACTACAGTCGAAAAGTTCCGTCATGGTTGGAAGTAAATGTTTTATTTTATAAACTACGTTATTTTTATAAAACGTTACAAGAATTTAATGAAACATTGAAAAGTTGTAGGTGGATATTTTTTGCCAAGAGATTTTGCAAACGAGCATCGAGTAGGAGATCATCACAAGATATTCGGGCCGACGGAACGTATATATGAAACGGTTATACGGTTACATAAGATTAATTTAGTAGGTGTTTGCTTTAGTATGGTGTACGTTATGGCAAAAAATGAGCGTTGCAAATGAGAAAAGAAAGATTTTATCGACCGGAGAAAACGCGTCATTTTTTACTGATGGATCGAGGTCAACCGAGAAAGTCATTTTCTCTGCTGCTATCATCAGGTAGAGGTGATAAATATTCTGTTCACTTGGGATACAATGGCAGTGATAAATATTATCTCTCCCCTAATGATTACAAAAATGCAGTATGATGGTGGGAGAGTAATGTCATTAAATTCAGTGGAAGATGACGGGATAATGGATCGGAAAAAGTAAGCTATTAATGATCCTAATGTTCGTCCCTCCCACTTTCCACATTGAAATTATTTACTCATTATGCTGTAAATTAACTCTTGTCGACGGTGGTGGTGAGGTACATATATGTGAATTCGGTGGGTTTAGAAAGAGTACTACATAGGTATGACGGTAAAATATTTAACACGTTTGTAATGTCACTGACGGCTTACCAACTCATGACATGATATTATTCATGATGACAAGATTTAAAAGTAATAGAGACAGCTACCAGCATCATTCAAATCTTTGTAATGCCAATGTTAACATTGAATTCGAATTTGAACCAAAAATACTAAGATTAAGTATACGGTTATGACGCATATGACAGGTGCTCTCAGTTTTTCAACGCACGTGTGTTATTGATTTTTTAAAACTTTACCCTGTACTTGTCATTTATTGTATGATAAATTAAATTATGCAGATGTGCATCTTAAAAAATATGTTCTGAACAGGAGGACTTAGCTATCATG
>JAHZNC010001521.1:0-19795 GCA_027744095.1 Zhuqinia jingwanae
ACCACCAACAGACCAACAACTTTTTAGATGAATACTTTTCTTTGAATGGAACGAGATCCGGATGTCTTTGATGTCCTTGCGTTATTTTGTAGTGTTGACATTATATGGTAATGTATTTTAACATATATACGTACCTTTGCAACATTTTTTTTTCTCTTGCAAGTACAAACAAACACAGACACGTACACGAATACAACAAAAAACAAACATTTTTTTGTTGTTTACTTTAAAAAAAAATACATAGCCAGCAACCAAGTTGTATAATAAAAAATGGGTCAATATTACAAGTATACTTTGAAAACTTCCGAGTATTACTAACCCTACCTATTTGTAAGAATTATTATAGGTGTGCTTGTGCTGTATCTAAAAGAAACGTTCAAAATGACTTGGATTCTACCTCAACCTAAATACAAGCAGTTATTATTATTATTACTGCTGTTATTTATTGACTTTCTTGTGTACACTTGCCCGCCACCAACATCATCATCATCATCGGGAACTCACCCAGACATTAATTCTTTCTTGTATGTGTATTGATGCACTACAAGTGTAGTTAAATATTCTTGTACATACAAGATACATTCTTCCTTCATCATCATCATCCATCAGCAAACAAAGAAAACAGGAGCCCTTGTCCATATGTCATCTGCTAGTCTACACTCTGCACACTTTATTATTTGACAATGGCACATGACTATGACACAACACCACCACAAGCCCTTTTCCCCTGTACTTCACCTACATTTTTAATATGTGTGCCTTACGCCTAAATTCACTTTTTTTTGTTCGTACGACTTCACTTTTGTACATACGACTGCTTTGTAGCTCTTCTTTGTGCCGTTGGCTACTTTCCAAAACGGACCAATAAAATTCCAAGAAAAAGAAAATTATGTCATTATTATGCCTTCTAGGGAGCTCGCCCACATAGCACATCATCATCATCATAAAGAGCACGCGAACTACTAACTACTCCTTCATCGTCATAAATATTATTAGCCTAGAGCAGGTGGTCCAAGCCAGAGACCAGACAAGCCTCCTAAAACTAAAAACAATATTGTTTTGTGAATGGATGTAAAATTCTATTGAAGCCATTGGGTAACGTAAAAACACGGTAGTACAACCATAATAATAAAAATAATAATCAAATAATATATATAAACGTTATTATTAGGTAATTATGACAACAGGGATAATAGTGGTTGTAGTAGTTGCAATCACTATCTGTAATTGAATTACAGGGGGCTAGGATAAAATAATAATGACAATAATGAAGTTATTCCAGAAGCTAAAACTTTTATGGAACTTTGCTGGGATACACATTTACAGGGAAAAGTTATAAATAAATTACAAATTATTTAAAGGTTAAGCAAGTAGGTTAAACGAGTGGCGACTGGGACGTGAAACCACACCGCATTATATGTTGGTATGCACTCATTCATTCATTCATACAAACAATTTAGTTTTATGACTTTCGGTACAAAAAAAAAACAACAACAGGCAATATCATACATACAGTCGGCCATATGCCATAAATTAAAACATATTCCGGAAATGGAATGCCAGCTATTTTGTTGTTGAGCCGTTGTTACTATGATGTTCTGTTATCATTTATGTATTATTAATTTTAACTATTTCCGGGGACTACAAATACCAGAAGGATTTTTTTTGCGAGAATGGTAAATTACGTCGTTGTTACCCTCATCAATCAAAGCCAAGTACAGCATCAAACAGTATGACACTCTTGCATGAAAGCAATTAAAGAAATAATCTATGTATAGCAAAAAAAAGACATGAGAAAGACAAGTTTTTATCTCTCTTATAAATCTTAGAACTCCGAAACGGAGTATTACTCCCCAGCAGTTGTAGAGTCCACATGGTACAACCTTGTACATACCTAATATATTGGATCTGAGAGTCCAGCCAGAGAGAGAAGCAAAAGGAAGACAAAAAGGAATTAAGACAAGTGACATGTTTAAGAGTAATCCCCTGAAATGCGATAGGATACTAGAAGCTGCTTGAAAAGATCGGCGGGAATGTAAAAAAATAAATAAATAAGGAGGAAATAAACCAAAGGATTGCAAGTCGCCTTGAAGAAAATTGTATGATTGAGTGAAACGTTATTATGGTGGCATTTATTTTATACTTATTTTTTTATTACTTTTTTCCGTTCAAGATCTCAGATTTACTTTTAGGGAAAAAATATCTCCCAATCATACTAGAAGAAAGTAAAAAATAAATATATACATGTGTGAAGGAGTGAACAGGAAATAAAACTGTGCTGGAGAAAATAAGTGATAAGAAGTCAATAAAATTACTTTTCTCTCTTGTTAGTTAATGGCATTTTGAGCCTTTAATATCCTATTTTTCTCTCTCTTTCTGGTTATCTGACTGGTTGGATTTCTCCTCCACTTCCTCCTCACTGTACGTACGTACATACTCCTGCTATCTCCGCTCTATCATCCTTATTGTGATAATGATATAATAAACCTCGACAACAACAATGGCATCATCATCGTCATTATTATTTTACTTTCTCATCCAACATCGCACACACACACACACACATTCACAAATACACCCTCACTCTCTTCCTTTCTCCTTTTTTCTATCCATTTTTTTTTTGTATTATTCTCGTTTTTCTGTGACTTGACTTGACATTGGCTGTTGGATCTTTCATTCTCTGCCTGCTCCTGTTTTTTCATAAACCTTGGTCTTTGTTCCTTCCCAGCAGCTATGTGTATATTCTTCCATTGTGCCTTATTATATTGCATTGTCCTCTTCCTGCCTGCCATCCTCCTTTTTTATTTATCTACTTTTCATTTGATGGTCCGTTTTGTGTGATGAGTCATGTTGATGATGATGATGATGTGATGTTGTCATCCAATTTTCCATTATCATCGATTCTCTCTCGCTCTTTTTCTAGTCACCAGAGAGATTCTAGTCCTGCTTTTTACATCCCTTCAACTCTTCTGGTTTAGTGTATGAGCCTATTATGTGCCATAAATAATGCATGTGACAGACAACTATCCTCTCTAAGTATTTCTCTCAACTACGTAAATAAATACAACCACTACTCTCTTTGTAATACGTAAAGAAAATGAAATATAATTTTTAACCGATGAGATGTACAACGTATTTAGACTTATGATGACTAGAGTGGGACCTCATAGTCATTTCCTTTCATGTATTTCTAAATAAGTAGCTTATGATTGGACCCTATCAACATGATTTAGCACGAGTATTATTTATCCCAAATGAAAAGGAAAGGAGAGAGTATACATGGAACAGGAAATTACTAGGCCATCATATCGCCTTTCATTCCCCGAATACCACATTTCATTTGAGGGGAAAAAAGTTATCTATATTTTTTCGATTATGTTTTTTTTATGAAATGATGTTCCGCAGTTTCGATAAAAATATTTCCCAGTTTCCTCTATACACACATCTTGCATAATAGATGGTCGCCCATCCCTTGGGGGGAAAATATAAGTTCCCATTAATTAGTTTGGAATGTCTCCGCCTGTTTTTTTACAATTTATTTTATACTCCTCCAAATTTAGTTGAAGTTACCCTCACCATGACCTTTTCGTCGTTTTACAAAACACAAGCCATCAAATTGTGCTATCATGCTAATAATGTACATTTAATAACATTAGCATTTTTATTAGAATGAATATTTATGTTTTTATGGAGTGGCGAAAGCGATGGGCTTTCTTGGTGACTTCCTCCCGTCATGTCTGTCCCTATCGCTGTAACAAGAAATGTCTTATCATCAATGAACGCCTTTAACAACTAATTTAAAGATTTTTGATTTACCAACCAAAATATTTGATTCCCTTGCAGGATATCGTATCAGGTGAGATCTATAAATAAATGGGCCAACGAGCTTTCGCTACTTTTTTTTCTATCGACGTACCTTCACTAAGTTTAGATATATTAAATAAAGCGTAGTCAAGCCCCGTTTTCATCGTTTACCACTTGTCTCCTCTTATCTGTTTGCAATGATGAATTTTTAATGAAATTCGCCAACTATATCGTTTCCCTACATGGTCACTTCTGCACGCCACTACGACTAGATAAACTTCACCTGCACAGCAGCAACAAAGTATGTACCCATGTATGTGGAAGGAAAAGTGGGGAAACGTATAATGGAAACTCTATTCACTCTCTTTTCATTATGGTGATATGGTAAGAGATGTGCCTAGTGAATAGATACTTCAAAATAATGAAAACATGTATATATACACACACATGTGCTTTTTAAATATTTATTTTAGGCTCACCTATATTTCGGGTAATTACGACGGCAGAGGATTCCTCTTCTTTTTTTTAACTCTCTTGGGTTTACACTCACTCACTCACTTTTTTTTTAATTCAAAACAGAATTCACTCAAGCACACTTGTATGTGTATATGCAGACAAAAAATTAAATAATTTCTTTAAAAAAAATTGAACAAACAGATGCACATATAAATACAAACGCTCTTTATACTACACCAGAAGAGAACACTACCATTTTAATTCACATGTTGTGCAGCATACACACTACCACTGCCGATTTTGGAATACTTTACGAATTTGCATTCCCAATTGCACCTTTATTTTTATTCTTGTTTCTCAGTTTATATGTATTTTAATTAAGTGATCGGCTAACAGGATTAAAGTACAATTTGAAATCTTTTGGGAATATTTTCCCTTTTTGTCAAGCAAAAAAGGGTTTCCAAATTCAATGTGCAGCCATTAAAAAAATTCTTTTGTCTTTTCTTTTCAATGAACTTTTGTCTTCCTTGTTATATTTTTCTTTGAAAAAATAAAATAAATGTATACCACTTGGGAAAAAGGGGAAGAAGAACTGATGAAAATTTTATGAGACACAAACAAAAACTTTTTTTCTTCACTTGTTCATAAGAAGAAGAAAATAGAGAATGTCGCCAGCTATTGGACGGCAACACAAAAGCCCATTATAATACGTACGAATAAATATTATAGTAATATAGCTGTACCGTTACCACAACAGAAGCTATCACTACACGGACACACGCAAACAACACACACACACACACACACACACACACACGGACTCAAGTGTGGCAAGATAAGAGTGACACTGTGAATGACTGGCGTTTTGTAGAATGTCAGTTGACAATACAATGTCGATGATGAGGGCTTTGTGTTGGGTATTCTTATTGCAAATACCAATATACATAGGTAGGTATGTATTTATAAAGAATGAAGAAACCGTAGATAAACTGAAGAAGCCAGAATGCCTTGTGTGTTTGTGTGTTGTCAGTCAGACGAAATAATAATAATATATAGATCGGAATTGAAAATGTAAAAAAAGGACAAAATAAATCATAAATATAAATGAATGAAAGGAGTCATCAACTAACCACAAATCACACACAAACACAGGCACACAAGAAAAGCCTTTGAGCTATATATTATTTTGTGTAGAGTTCAGAAAAAAAGAAGAAGAAATTTGAGTGAAGTCTAACGACACTTTAGAAAAGTTCTTTTATAGTTTTTTTTTGTCCTGGAATAGAAAGTGAATTCGGCGCGCATGGATGTTGGGTGATTCTTCTTTTGTGTAAGATTTATTTCCGTGCAAAAATATTTTTTGAAGATAAAATGTCGTTTGAATTTGAAAAGTGTGAAAACGAGGTGCGCAAATAAAATGTCTAAGAGCACCACAAATTTGATACTAAAGAAGAAGAAGAAGAAGAAGAAGAAAAAAACTGTTGAAAAAAATGTATGTAGGTCGCATATGTCACCCTACGAGAATGAATGGAATGTACTGTGAAGGGTTAAGACTTGAGGGCAAATTGGGCTCTCTGGACACGCATAAATACATTCACCCATAAATATTATCTTACGGGACTGAGAGTAGGGCCATGTGTTTTTTTTGCTGAATATTTTAGAAGCAAACAAATCAACCAAAAATACTTTGTTTTTGTGCTTTTCATAAAAAAATTTCAATTTTTTTAATGAAAAGCATTAAAACAAAGTTTTCTTTATAAAGATTTTGCGAAAAATTTATTCTGCTTACCAAATGTTGGCCTCAAAATGATAAGGTATTTGTTGTGCTTATCTTAACTTGTCGTTTGTTTCTCTCATCCTTGCTTTTGTTTTAGAAACATAAAAAAAGTAAAGTGAAATAAATCAAGAGATAGAGAACCAAGAGCGAGAGAAATAGAGAGAAACGATGCAACGAGGACTGTTGAGAGATCCGTCCTGCTTCCGTCCACCGACTATCCTTCAAAAAGTGAGAAGCCTATGTATCCTTTTTTCCCACTCACTCACTCACTCACTCACTCACACAATCTCACAGACAGGAAGGCACACACAAAATATATATGCATAAAAAAAGTGCACCTCTTTCCTTCTCGCTCTCACACTCACTCTCACGTTATCCCCTATTTCTTCACTGGCTTACTTGTTGGGACTGACTGGGAATGCGATGTATGTTTTCAGACTGAGTGACTCAGGCTATATGTGTGTGAGTGAGAGAGTGTGTGAAAGAGAGAGAGAGAGAGCCTCACTGTTTTGTTCACTCCAAATCCTGTACGAGGAAGAAGCTGAGAATTTTTCAAAGGAATTCTACAGATTCGCCAGCCAGCCACTGAAAGCAAGTCAGAGAAAGCTCTCTCCTCGTAATACGTGTGTGCAGAAGCAGCAGCAACAGCAACAGCACCAACCAAGCCGCTGCTACCAGAGTTTACCATGTGTTTCTCCTCGTTTCTTTCTTTTTCCATATTATTATTATTATTGTCCGGGTGCATGCAATTCTTCTTATTCTTTTTTGACTACTCCAACTACTACCACTACTACTACTATTACTACTTTACTGACGACCAAACTGTACACAATTCGGTCACTGTGTTGCTACTAAAAGGATTTTCTTTCATATTATCTCTAGAGAAACATAACTGCTGCTCCTGCTACTGCTGCCACTGGATGCACTTTATGCTATGCTGGGGGTATTCGTTATAATAACAATAAAAAATAGGTGGTGGTAGGCCACACCGCACCAGAGAGAATAGTTGAACTCCTTTTTTTCCTTGCAATAGTGCAGCGGAATTTATTCCAAGAAAAAAAGTAAGAAAGAAAGAATAACGTGAGAGAAAATGGAAAACTAGTTTCCCATAAATACATAAAATTGTCTCCAAAAAATGCAGGCAGGAGCGACTAGAGTTGTATAAGTGCTGAGAGAGAGAGAGAGAGAGCTGTCTAATAGATAGGCATTTACATGCCACACACATACATACAAATACACCAAAAAAACGATATTTTTTATATGAGTATGCAATCCGGATTTGCAAAAAGGTACATTCACCAAAACGCCTAATATTAAATAATAATGAAAACTCAATAAAGAGAGACTGTTTGTATTGCCAAAATATCTATTTATTTTGGATTTGGGTGCTTTTTATGTGTCGATTTTGTCCCCCACACAACAGCACAGTCGTCGTTGTTGTCGTTGTCGTCGTCGTCCTTCTATTTATACTGCTGTGCTGTGTGGTAGAGTAATTTTATTTCTGTTATATTTGAGCATTTTTTTCTACATTGCTGCTATTACTTGTGTTAGTATTTGTATTTGTGTATGTGTGTTTGTGTGTAATGCTGTCCTTCCTTTCCGACATAAAGTAGAAAATGTGGCAGGATTATTGAATGTAGTCGATGATAAACGAATAAATAGGTATGGATGAAATTGCTTTGATGCTTACACATTCACATAAGACACAGGAGATTGGAATAGCAGAAGAGGCCAGAATTGCGAAATGGTGTGCAACCTGAATTGAATAGCTTATTTTTTTATCTATCTTGCAAGACTTGCACTTCTTCGTGCTTCTCTCTCTCTCTCTCTCTTCTCTATCGTAACGTGAATTACCCAAGCCAGGCAACAAACCCACCACCAACCAACTATTTAGCTACTAAACTTGGAAAAAACTTGAGACGACGATGAGGACGACGAGAGAAGCGACTTAGAAGCATCAAACTAGACAGACACACACATACAAGCTCAAATAAACTGGAATGGAATAATATGGCCAGCAGATCTGTAGGAGTGAAACACACATGGTCTACAACAGACAGATAAAGAGATGGGGGACTGGGGAATCTTTCCTCCTCCGAATTTCAAAACTTTCAATGAGTATAACAACTCAAGTCAACTGCCTTCTGTCTCTCTTTCTCTCTCTTGCACCACGTCCTACAACTTTCCCAAGATTCATGAAAAATATGCTTACTTTGGTGGAATTTTGCATTCATTCTTGCATTCTCATCGGTATGTTTGCATGAGTGACTGCTGATATTGCTGCCTTTTTCTCCTAGTCTCATAATATAATTTGGATGGCACTAGCCTTCTTCACCTTCAACCTAGCTAGAAAGTAATTTTCCCTGATAACGACGACGACGATGATAATGATAATGGAAGTGAGTTGGATCGATAGGCACAGCTTTATTTTATTTTTTTACAAATACACTTCTGTTTCCTATCAATCTTTCCAACTTTCAATTCAATCTTCTTAAACAAAACAAGAAGGACAACCATCTAATTGAAGGAATCGAATATAGGGATTACTATATATACTATCCCTCGTCAAACTCTATAATAAAAGCCCAAATACACCGCTGCAACTTATCATCATCATCACAAAATGCTCCATCTTTCAATGTGCAAAGTGATATAAATTGCTCTGATCATTCGACTCTTCAATCTCTCAGCTAGTGGTGGAACTGCATGTTTCCAAATAATCCGTCCATGTAGGCATATTTACTTTTATACTTGCAGCATGCAGCATCACCAATACACTATCAAGACCAAGGTGTCCTGTGGAATCTATGGCATATCTGCGAGGATCCAAATGTGCGATTTTTAATTTTTTACTGAAATTCGGCAAATCTTCTAAAAATATTTTTTAAATTACCATATCCGCGATAAGCAAAAACCAACAATACAATAATTAGAATATCAGCTAGAATTCATTTTATTCATATCATAAAGTTGTCCCTCAAAGAACATCCAAAGAAGCATGTCATACAAAATTTGATCTAAAAGCAATTGTAAGACTAAATGTAATAATCAGTCAGTCACCGGCTGAATGGAACAAGGGTATATTTATTATATTTATTGGCGAGAGATTTTTTTTCCAAAAAGGTTAATACAAATATTCAGTTGACCAAAATGGGCTCAGCCTTTATATTATAAAGATAGAAAAAGCGAAAATCATTTTGGTAGAAAATAGATTGTTATTGCTATTACTGTTTTTCATAATATAAGATATTTTAAAATCAGAAAGCTTTGAAATAAAAATCGTATATATTTTACCAAGTTTTTTTTGCAAATTTGGTTTTAAGTTTTTGCAAATGTGGCATCCTTATCTGTGAATAAAAAATCGCACATCTGCATCCTCGCACATACGAGCGGACCCCGTCCTGCTACATGTGTGTGTGAGTGTGCTGTGTACACATAATATTATGTGCTTTAAACTTTGGCATGCATAACCATTCATTTATTACAAGACACACAGTTAACCATCAAAATATTCTTCTTACATTGTATATCTCTTGATTCCTTACGAAAAAAAAATACTCAAGGCTGTTGTTTACTGGATGTAAACTTGTGAAGAAAAAAATGCAAGGATTTTTTTCCTGTGATTATGTAAAAACGCTAAAGAACAAGATACCTTTTTCCTTGGGGGAAGGGAGGAAGGAAGGCAAGATGTGTTTCTTTTTTCTCTCACTTTTTCCCTGGTAATATTCCCAAGACATTTTTATTTACATACGAACAGGACAGACATATTTTTATATGGTAATCAAGAATAAGTCATGGTCATGCTTCTGAAACTTTTTTTCATCTCAAATTACTCCACAAAGAAAGAGCAGCGTGGAATAACCATGCAGACAAGTTTATCCGTTTGACACTGTCTCTGTTCTTGTTCAGTTGTTGTTGTCCAAGAATCGCATGGTAGACATCAGCAGAGGAAGAAGAAGAAGAAGAAGCATAAAGAAAGCTTTTACCCATCACATGGGAAGGGGAACAGAGATGAAGAAGATACAAAGAGAGAAAGTCTGTCAGAAACGATGATGTCATTTGATATCATGTTTCCTTCTTTTTCCGGACAAGACAAGATTTTTCTACTTTGTTTTATTCTTCTTTTTAACAAGGATGTGGTCTGGTTTTAGTGTTTGTGGTGAAGAAAGAGCAATGTCATGAGATATCATAAGCTAGTATAGGTTTTTGGTTAAAGTTGAATTGGATTTTATATGTGTAAAATTTCAGCTACAAACAAAAACAAAACCTACCTAAATTGGTGTATACACAGAGTTACACATATCTTGTGAAGGAATTGGTGTATTTATATGCCTCTGGATCAAAATTTTATTAGATATGATTTTTTTGGGGATAAAAACAGAAACAGAATATTTGTGGCTAAAGTTGGGAAATGATGAAGAATAGACAAAATGGATGAAAGGAAACTATGTAAATGGAGCTTGTTCTATTATATTTTTTTTGAGAAACTATAATTTTACCAATGTGACCTATATTTGTAAACCCACACATGATGATTATGATCTTACCGACGATTGTATACTTGAGCAAAGGAACAAGAAAAACAAGTTGAAATGTTTTTCTTCGTATTCTTGGAAATTACATTGAGAAAAATCCTAGTCTTCTTCGTCGTCTTCATCATGATCATCAAGAACAACATCGTCTCTTTCTTTTTCCACTCGTCTTCCTCTGTTCCTCTTTCTCTCTCTCTCTTTCTCTCTCTCTCTCTTTGTCTTTCTCTCTTTCTTCCTTTCCAACTCACGGCCTCCAAGAGTATATTATGTATATACTTACATTGGTGTTGTAGGACTCACTCCGCCCCTTTTCACATCGATCGCTTTCCCTCCGACCACCACATCTCTCTTTCTCACTTTCCTGCACCACCACCCTTACCAGCAAATATGATACGGGAATTCCCCACTCCTATTCCTCGTTTTTTGGGGACCTTCAGAGCAACATTACTCCATTCTAAAAAAACACAAACATAAATGGGGGAAAGTACCGGCTCTGCTGCTGCTTCTGAGGCTACCTCCACACCTTTTTTTCCGCTCTAAACAATCAAAAGCATCAAAAAGAGCTTAAGCTTAGACCTGGACCGCTCATTGTTCTCTTGCGCTGTACTTGTTCCACTATCTTTGTTGCTCCTTTTATTGCACTCCGCCATCATCACCACCAGCAGGAGCAGGAGCAGCAGCCACAGAAGTAGTAGGATCCCATTCCATAATATCCTTGAAAATGCCATGCAATGAAACGTTGGACAGATGTTGTGAGAGCATGCATGACAAACAAAGTTACATAATTCCAGAAAAGAGAGATATATAAATATGAATATACAGCTTCACTGATTAATACAGTGATTAGCCCAGCAATCCTCTGATTTTATCAAGATTTAAACTTGTCAGCCAAATGCTCAAGTTTTGCATTGTTTTTTATTCTCCGATTAATGCATAATAATAAGGAACATTTACTAGTCAGTTATTGGATTTAAACAAAGCATGAAATATCACTTGAATTTCCATAAATTGGGAAAATGGTGTCACAGTCCTCCCATAAACAAAGAAGATGACAGGGATGGTGTACATACGAAGTAGCTATCATGTCTATATCTAATGCACCTTTTGTGACTGTCTTGTGACAAAACTTGAAATATGATCTCATTTTGTGTAGTGTCGTCGTAAATAACATAAGGAAGGAGCAGTAGCAATGATGAGCAAAAAGGCCAGAAGCGTGCAAAAAAAGAAAATGTAACATTTAAATAGCCAAGGGACTCCTCTCCTTGCAGTGCATGCACCATGTGAAGACAACGTGATACACCATATTATCATGCCCTTGTTGCTCAAGTGAAGAGAGAAAAACCGGAGGTGGATGAGGAGGGTGTGTGTCTGCGTGTTTGTTGAGTAGAGTGGAGTGTTTTTTTTTTCGGGGAAGTTGAGTCGACAAGACGAGACTAGATCCCACCATTTTACCATTTGTAAAAGAAAACCAGTTTTATAGAAACAGAAGCATTCACACAAATCCACGCACAACGTTACATTCCATTGTCTACTAACATTTTCTCCTGGTCTCGAGATAAGCTGTGAGAGATATGTGCAGACACACACACACAAACATACACACACACATATACAGTGAAAGAAAGCAAACTGAGGTAAGCTGCTGGCGGAATCCATTTTTTCCCATAGATCTTGTTTCATTCTAACTCATCGTTCTCAACTACTCAACTAATCTGAATCATGCATGCATGTATATATGTATACATAGACAATAAGAGAAAGCGAAATGTTAGTTTTTTGTGTCTCTGAAGAGCCTCTGCAAGTAGGATGGTGTGAAATGTAAAATTCCCGCTGAAATTTGAAGTTTTCAGCAAATATAAAATGGAGGGAAAATGGTTTATAGAGCTAGAAGGAGAGAGAGTGTGTGTGTTATGTTAAAGGTATATGGATGGATGGATGGATGCCCCAGAAGACGGAACAGAGCATACTAATGCCTTTGACTTTGCAGAGGAGCGTTATCATACCATCATCATCCACAACATTATCATCTCTTTTCCGACAGATTCACTCTTCGTGTAACACTTTTGATGATGACGATTGGTCGAACGTCGAGTGAGAGAGAGAAAGAAAGAAAGAGTTGAATTTGTGTAAAAAAATTTTTTTTCAAGTGTCATTGGATATATAGAGAGATATATATAAATTTTTTTAAAGTTCTTGCTCACATAACTCGTTGTCGTTCTCAATGTGAAAATAAATGTTCCATGTAAAATAATATAAAACTTTACTCCTCTCTCCAGAAAATTCCCTCCGGTTTTATAAATTTGATTGTGTGAGCTCTTGTTACTTCTTATTCTTCTTTGTCTTGTGTTTTCTTCTGTTTAAATATTTATTTACTGATTTTTTATGTGTGTGCATAATGCAAAGCACTATAGTTTATTAGGTTGTATATATTTACTATATGCATAGGAGTACAGTAAGAGGCTACATATAAGGATATATTTTTTTTGTAACTCTAAACTTTCTTCAGCCTTTTGCACTTTCTGAAGTACACTACAATTTTTTTGCATTATTTTTTGAAGGTGGTGGTGGTGGTAGGACGACAGCAGGTGGGCAAAGTAAAAACGATGCTGGGTAAAGATAAATTGCTAAAACCGGATGCTATGTATGTATATTATTACTGGGTCTCTTATCATTATTATTATTATTATTATTATTATACAGGTTAGTACTAGGTAAGTATTTATGCATGTGCATAGTCCGCATATTGTGTTGTTTCTGCCTGTCTCTGCAGTTTACGTCTTTGTGCTATTTTCCTTTTTGCAAACTCTGCTCGGTAATCAGATGAGTCATGAGCGTCTGGTTAAAACTACGCCGTTACTTTCCGTTAATTTATTGTACTATTTTCCTTACAATTTTCTTGCTCTGTTGTTTGTGGTATGTCCCTACACTTCTTTTGGTTTGCCAACTTTTTTAAAAACATCTTTGTATGCATACATAATACATTGTGTGTAACTCACGTCCAAGTAGAAAATTATGCTTATGCATTTTCTTCTTCTTTACGCTCTTTCTTATTTCCCAACTTTAAATAAATAATAACTAACTAGCTCAGTGGTATAGCATGTTTGTTGTTAAGGATCTCCTTGGGGTACGGGGTACCCAATGAATTTACTATGTGAATCTGCTGTATGTATGTATATATATTTATGTATTTATTCGTTCGCGACTCAACACACAGTGCATGCATGCACAAAAACGATAATGTTTTCATAGTCACCACCGTCGATGTTACTCGCAATCTATTGATGAGAAATACATGAAACACAGGTTGGTTTGGATTCAAAACCTATCCAACAATCAGGAGGTCCTTTCATTCACTAGGGTTTATTGTATGTACTTTAGTTTGGAGATATCGGCTCAGAAGATATTTTTGTATGAGTTTATATATTTAAAAAAAATAGGATACTTGTGTGTGTGTGTGAATTTATATATACTTTGTTTGTTCCCATCTTTGTTGAAAAACGTAATTGTGAAAAATACCGGATGGAAGCTGAAGGCAAAAAAAAACTATAAAAAAGAGCTCTTGGGGATACGATGAGATGAGGATGTATTCTGTTGAAAGAAAGATGAAGGCAAAGAAGAAAAAAAATTGCAGAGGGCCTAGGGAAAAGTAATTTGTTGTGCACTTTATGTAACGTTTTAGCCTTCAAAAAGTCTTTGTTAAGACGACAAAAAAATCCTCCCTTGTTTTAACAGATATATTGGAGATCACATGATACAAACATGCCAAATAGGTACTTTAGAAAATAAGAATGTAGCCATCCTTCTTGTTCATTGTACATATCTTAGGACTTGTGACATCATTGTTGCGGCGTGCTACATAGTTGTTCGTATTACAGATCTACAAAATTCTATCAAAGTTACTCTTTCTCCTACGCTACCATCGAACTGAAAGAGTGCGATTTTTATCGCTCTGGCGAGAGCTTGGTATACTTTTTGGCAAATCTCATTGCTCACAATGGTGATTTTAGCAACGTTATTGTGTCGATTTGTTTTTTTTGATGTTTTGTGTACATTTTTCCTCCACACGTTGTACGTACGTAGTGACGAGTACTGGCAATGTCACAAACAATACAAACAAGTTTGGGTTGCAACAAAACAAGGTAGTTTAAAAGTTGAACGAAGTAAACATCATAATTTAAACCAATGAACAAGCTTGGATCATGCTTTCATTTGAACCAATTTGTTAGCTGTATTTCAATTTTCTCATCTGCATTTCTAAAAATACGACATGGTATTGCTTTAAAAATGCCTATACCTATGAAAATAATTAATGAGATAATCTTGATCTATAGAAAGCATGAATATGTAAGACGTTTAGGGGGAAATTCCTTGGCACTCTCATCTCACAAGAACAAGTGCCTCTAGTCGTTTATCATCATATTTCATATTGCACGCTCTAGTCGAACAAGCAGGAAGAAAAGGAGGAAAGGGCTCTTGTGCCGTGTTGTGTGCTCATTCTTGTTCTACATCTTACAAGTCAAGATTCAAACACACACACACACACATACACATAATATAAATTATGTACCTATACATACATTAACCGTTATCTGTTCCCTCCGTAACCAACTTCACCTCCCAACCAAGATTGTGAGTATCAATCTTCCTCACTTCTGCTTTCCTCTTCATCCATCTTCTTACCTTGTACCTTGCCCTCCTCTTCGTATTAAGGCAGTAGTAGTAGTTCTAGTTTTCTTTCTCATTTCCTCATCTTTGGCAAGCCAAGCAATACATTGTTGGATTTTTTTTACCGATGAGTATGATTACTTGCAAGCTTAATTTTTTTATATGGCAACAAAAAGAGAAGAACAAGTGTGCATACTTTTTTCTTCTTCTTCCATTTTTTTCGTTTTTCCACAGAAAAAAATAATATCACTGTTACCACTTTCATCTTTTCGTGTTCTTTTCCACTACAATACCACAAGTAAATAGAAGTGGAAGAGGAGTACACAAAAAACAATGATCTGCCCTCTACTCTCCCCATCATCATACAAATATAAAAAAGAATGAGAAAATAGTACGGAGAATATAAGCACAGCAGACCTCCTTTTGTCTTTTTCCTCCTTCAACGTCTTTTGGTCTGTTTGGTTTGGAGCAGTACGCAAAAAAATGCTCCTTTGTTACATCCTATCATTATTATTATTATCATCAGGCTTAAGAAGGAACAATCTCTACGAAGCATACCTATTTATAATAAGAAGCTGTAGAAGTGGTTGTAGTAGAAGTAGCAGCAGACCAGAAAGATAATAGTAGTGTTGCGTACTGGAAAAACCGGTACCAGAATGAAAAAAAATAAAAGAAATCCAATCCAGCAGCAGCACGAAGGATTTTCCATTTGTTAGGAAACAGAAGAGAAAAAAAAGGAGTCGTTATTTAAAGTGGCCAGATAATATACATGGCTAAATTGTGCATGAAATCTTCGCAGATGGTATCACATTACCTGCGAAAAAAAAACGTACGAAATAGGCATATATTTTACTCTTCTTTTCTGCACACGATTTTGCGAGTTTAATCCAGCTTGTTTAAGCAAAAGAAAAATTTGGATAGTATTTTTGTGTATTAAAATTTAGTGCTGCTGCTGCTGCTGTATAATCCCAGTTCCGATCCGAACTTTAATATAAATAAGTAGGCCAGTTTAAAAAGGATTTTCTCTTTCCTCATATATCTTGTAACAAAACATGCCTCACCGATCAACTTAACCGACATTGGTACCAATCTTTGTTTTATATTTTTTTCTTATATTTTTTTCAACAATTTTCACCACCTCACCACTACTATGTACATATATGTACTGAAAGTCAATATTATTTTTGATATGTAATTTTATATATGGCTACAAAAAAGGGAAATATAATATTCAAGATATAAAAAAAAAGATTATTTTTTGTCGTGTACTATTGCTTGAGCTAAGTTGAGTCTTGAGACCATGATCACAATTCAAGCGGCAGAAAAGAAATGTAGAAAACTCTCTTTTTCTTCTTTGATGCTGTAGAAAGTTGTACAAGGAATAAGAAGGAGTAAAGGTACATTTTTTATCCATCGTTTTCCTGTAATTGTAGTCGTAAGTAAGGTAAATATTTACAATATTTCTCTGGAGACGTGATAGTTGATTGCACGCTATAAAAAAGGAGATATTTCATGCCATCAAGGCAACGAGAGAAAAGGATGAGGAGATGGTATGTATGTTCTCTCTCTCTTTTCTGCTTTTCTGCCTGCATACTTTACTGTTCTCTCAGGTTCTCAGGCATACGCTTACAATGCTAATTGCAGACAGAACGGAAGCGTTCCACCTGCATGCCTTCTAGTAGTATGTCGTCAAGTGGTCACAAGCTCACAACAACTGCAATTGTCAATGCGCCAAAAAGGAAAACGTAACAAGCCAGTAATTGTGATATTTACTGTAAAGACCATAGAGGATTTGATCTCCAGGAGTCCAGTAATACTAATAGTACGAATAGTACTGGTTACTCTTGTTGAGCTATATGACTGGATACAAGTTGGAAACAATATATGGACCATTGGTTTTGTATCCAGTTTGTTTTAAGAGAAACCAGTATGGAGAGAAACTAAGTATATACAAAAAATTTTGAAATGAAATGGATACTGATTTTTTTTACTATTGAAGTGTTGATCCTACTTGTTTATGTACTAGAGATGGTAATCTAAAACTCAAAAATAATAATTTTTTTAAATTACACTTGTTTTTGTGTGCATATTTTAAGAAGGAAACATGTCAAAAAGTGTAGTATCGTAATGACAACGTTAAAAGAATGATAGACTGGCATTTTTATGAATTTTTACCGTGTCACTCTCTGGCAACGTGATTTACATGATGATGTGTTTCGAATGCGTGAGATGTTACAATAACAAGTGAGTAGAGAGATGAAGAGAAATAGAGAGATGGGAAATAGGCTAGCTAACTGAATAAGTAGCAGAAGATATAGAGAAACAACAAAGCTAAAGGAAGACAAAGCTAAACAGTGTGTGATGGGGAGGAGACGTGCAGCTGAGAAGACTTTGATCGTGTGGCGGTGGAGTAGTTGACTCACTGACAGACGGTTGCTGTGTGAACTCATGAATGCTAACACAAAACTGACTTTGGATCTTTACAACAGCCAATAGCATCTTTCTTTTAGCGTTCATTTTTTATTAATATTTATTTTTTACAATGCAAAGTTACCACAAATGCCAGTGGTCGTGCTTTCAGACTAAAATTACTTTGCTGTTGCTACTAGTAAGAGATGCTAATTTACGCATCGATATGAATTTATCGAAGCCGACGTGTTCTCCGATTAACTGACTTCCCGATTTATTTTTCTGTATTTTTTTTGCCGACTTCCAGATTTTTCAAAACCAACTAGCCGAAAAAACTTCTAAACGATCTAAAATTTACAGTTTTTGTTTTGCTTATATCACAATATCAGTCATCGCAAACGAAAAGTTACATTCAGTCATGGTTTTATTATAATACAATAATTCAGGCAGTCTTGCAAAAGTAATGGGAGATGGGATCGAACCATCGTCTGTGTATATCCGGCACACTGTATTAAACCACTATAGTACCCCACCTCTAGTTGCAAAGACTACTTTCATCTATCGTATATCTGATACTGGTGTACCTAATTGTTAATGTAGTAACGTAGACTTGTTAGAGGATGACAATCCTCACTATACATACCAATAAAACGCCACAATATTTTTTTTACCACACTGATCATTTTAAAATATTTAAATTTAGATGTACATAATACATTTCGCACTAAATAAAATTTCCTGATCGTAGGGACAGCTAATAAAGGTTTTTACATCAAGTTACAACATCCAATTAATATACTTTTACTATATCATGCAAGCATATTTCATGTACAATTGCTTCTCTCTCTCTAGATTTGCGTTTTAATAGATCCCTACCATTATAATATTTTACAAGAAAGCTTTTTACCCTACTTTTGAAAAACATTTATAAATTTCGATTTTGGATGCTTTGTGTAATACCTATTCCTCGTGCTCTTTGCTCATTCAGATTGAGTATTCAATTAATGTCTAAAAAATCAAATGTGTTAACTTTAATTTAAGAAGGAGTGAGGTGTCCATGCATGAACTATTTTGAACAGTGGTTCTGTCTAGGCTTATCTTATAATTTGTACACAGGACGTGATGCTGATGTTGATATATGCTAAAATCAGATCAAGGGACATAATATTATTCTAATGAATTTAAAGCTTTTAAGTATAATGCTTTTCTGCTGGGATACAGGAATTTTAAAAAATCGGTTAATTGAATATTTTATGTCGGGAAGTTGGTTTTTTCATCAAATACGTCTGGAAATTGGTTTTTCTGGAAAATACCAAAAAATCGGGAGATCGGTTAATCGGACGACAGGTAATGATTCGAATTTATGCATGTAGGTGGAGCGAAGCATGAAATTTTAGAGAGTTACAACATACATTCTTAAGTATCTATCTCTGGCTAGGTGAGCGCGGAGTTGCATCCATCTCTCATTCTGTTGAGATTCCCTCTAATGAGATTTTAAATAGACAGCAGCACAAGGTTTAATTAGATTTTGTGGTTTTTAGAACACGGTGGTGGTTTGATGGAGTGTGGTTCGGGGTGAGGAGTGAAGTGGTTCACCAAAGTCATGTTGTCGTCGTGCTCTCTGCCACTATTCGCCATTCAATCCTGTTATAACAAAAATTTCTGCTGAATTTCTGTAAATTTTCAACCTAAAGTATATATCAATGTATTATTAATAATAATGATGATAATAATAATAATAATAATAATAAAGCTGTAAGACCTGTAAATACGTAGCTGATAACGAATCGAATGATGCGTTACTTGCTTTAGATTAAAGGTAAAAAAATCCACCATAGCTTCCCCGGGGGGATGACGTGGGGGCTGAAAATCAATAGGGTCCTCAGTTTATGAGCTAAGGTACCTGTGTACCAACTAATGAAGACATTTGAGTAACCCGTTCTGAAGAAATGGTGATGAGACACTGACAGACACAAGGAAAACTTATCAAAGTAAATACTATAGCTGATTTTCAGCTACGTAATAAATGTTTTATAAATACTTTACAGACAAAAAGATAAAATTGACGACGCTTGTTCTTCTGACTTTTTTTTCCTGACTCATCAAATTGTCTCGGAACAAAACTAATTAGTACAGAGCTTTATATGAGCAGGGC
>JAHZNC010001522.1:0-18197 GCA_027744095.1 Zhuqinia jingwanae
GCTCCCTTTTCCCATGAATATTTTAATGACGGAGCGCTATACTACAACCTACTTTGTGTGTATTTATAACATTATACACTTGTACTTCTTCTGAACGTGGCGTGCCGCCACCTCTTTTATCTATAATATTGTCACCCAAGCCATCTGAAAAATTATGCATCAGATCAAATTTTGTATGCATTTAAAAAAAAAAGCTGAACTCTTATAATCAGGACAAGCCCTTTGGTCTAACCTAACCTATTTTTTTAAAGGGTTAACTTATCTTGTGTATGCTACCACCTATTGTTAGGAAACTGTATAATAGGTTATATGTATACATATGTATACATAAATGATTTACTATTCATCATCAACAATCCGATTTTGAGTCTTTACATAGTGGAGTATGTAGCATACGTTTATCATCGTGTATCATCATCGTGTCGTATACAATCATGCGATCTATTTTTTTTATGTGGAACGTGTGACATACGGAATTGTCACTTTGTTTGCTTTTCTTCTTTTTATATATATTTTTTGTGTACGGATAAATGCATCGTGATCATGTCAGATAGCTTATGAATAAAAAATATAATTTATAAGAGATACATAATACATAAAGTGGCAATGGCAATGCATGCAGTGTTTTTATTTAAAAAATGATACTTTTTATTCAATGTTTTATGCATGCATTATTTTTGTAGTTTCATTGTCTACTCTTTATGTAATTTAATATTGTACACACATGCACTTATCATGTTATCCAATCTTAATCCACTCTACTGAACAGTTCAAATGCAAAAAAGAAAAGTCTGTAAATATTTATATCTTCTTCCCTTGTACAAGCAGTAGCAAAGAATTGTTTGTTTGTGATGAATGTGCAATTTTTATCCCTTAACCCCAAAATGAGCAACCCATATAATAATAATATTAGACTCAAAAAGCATCCCTGTATACTTTCACAGAGCTTTGATGTATTTTGGAGATTTTTTTTTGGCAAGATAGCCATCATTATTACATATGTACATTTTGAATCATTTGCCCATTTTGTGCCGACATCAAACACTTGCCGTGTTTTGAACACACGTTCCTGTGACACTTTTACTCTCACTGTTCCTTGTGTTATCTTTTGAAACAATTATAATCTGATAACTTGTTATTATAGCGCAATGCATTTAATATAATATGGCAATACACTGTTAATGTGACACATTATGAATTTTAAAAAGGATTATAATATTAGGATATCTGAAAATGAACATGTAACAACCTCACTAAATGTATCTATTAAAAAGCAACATATTGTATCCATTTTGCAAAGGGAAAGAGGGCTAAATATATTTTTAAAAAAGTGTTTGTATAATGTATATAATGGGCAATCTTACATGAAATCTTAATAATCTTGTGTGTGCTTTTATGCCGACATTTTCCTTTCTTTTCCCTATGAAAGGCAATACGGAAGGGCGGAAGGAAGAGTACGCGTTTATCTTTTTCACCCTCACACCTGCAATGCGCTGTGCTTTTTTTTACTGTTAGTTTAGTGTGATCAGATCACAATCAGAGAGAACAAAGCTTACAGAGAGATGTTGTAAGATTGTATTTAAAAAAATACACTCGGATTGGAATATTGTTTACAGACGTATACGACACCAACAACAACAGATACCCGCACACACTCACACACACACACGCCTACTCTTCTTGATACCCCGAGAAAAAAAAATTTACGTCACGCGAACAGCGAACATCGGAGTACTTTTAAATTTTGAATGCGGAAGTGTAGCGAAAAAAAAGTAGCAGGAAACAATTTACCCCTAATACTTATTATTATAGGGGAAAGGGTTCTATGATTGTAACATAATGTACATTTGATACAATAAAAAACAACAATGTTTAAGCACGAGCACACTCACGTCCATATACACCACCATAGCTTACATTTCCATTAAAGAAATATGAAACTTGGAGTGTGGATGATAATCATATATATGAACCTATGTAACTACTATATTGTTTTAAGTGTGCACGCTTAAATACAGAGAAAGTAAATAAAACAATTCTATTCCTTGTTTCATAAAATTTACTCCTTTTTTTACCAATATATAACACAAGGCTGTTTCCCTTTTGTTTTTTTATATTTCTCTCGACAAAAAAAGGACATGAATTTTTAAACAGGTAAGGATTTAACCCGACCCGGCACAAGGCACACAAAACTTTTGTATGTCTGTCCGTTTTATTTTGTGAATGCATTTTCTTCTTATTTTTGCCAGTTAGTTTCTGTCTGTGTTTTTTAGGGGCAAATGGGAATTGAATTTTAAATCATCTTTACTACTGTTTACGTGAATAATATGGAATGAGATGAGGGAAGAATTTCATTTTTTTTGTGTGTATAGCATTTTCTTCTTAGTTTCTGTCTGTGTTTTTTTAGGGGCAAATGGGAATTGAATTTTAAATCATCTTTACTACTGTTTACGTGAATAATATGGAATGAGATGAGGGAAGAATTTCATTTTTTTTGTGTGTGTATATTTTTTATTATCAGTTTTGTGCTGGTGTCTGCATTTTTTTCTTCCTTTTTTTGTTATTCGTTACGCTATTCAGTTGCAAAGCATATTATTATTCATCCACCAAGACCAAAATTCTGATCAAGATCGTTCCATGTAAGCCTTAGTTTTTTATGTGTTAATTGTCACCATTTCAATTAATATCACAACACGACATCCTTCAAACAAAAATGAAAGTTTCAGAGAGAAAAAAGTATTTCAATATTTTCTGTACAAAAAATATATACATTTATTACATTTCATATTTTTTTGGATTTAATATTCATCTCACGAAGAACCCTCGCTGGGCTTGTGCATTTTCTACATAGCCTTTGACCTTGCCATGATTAGCTCGTCACTCCTATCGAGACTACCTTGGGATTTTGAAATTCCCTCGTGGGGAAGTTGTGACATCACTTCCATTTACTCGCTGAACAAAAACCGTGAATGGGATAATGGTAAAAATTCAAAGTAAAAAAACATATATATATGGGCACGGGCACATTGACTACACTTATTTTAGCACAGGCACAAACTTTTATAAAGAAAGGACAATGTAATAAAACAAGTAGGCTCAAAGAATCAGAGTATAAAAAAATACATAGAAAAGGGGAATGTCATTTTCTCTTCTTATATTCATATTACTATTGTCCCTTCTTGTCCGTGATAGCTAAACAGAAAAAATGTGTAAAATGTGACACTTATATCCTGGTAAAAACGGGGGCTTCCCCAGACGACATTATTTCTGATCAGTGAGTGTACACAGTACCCTCAGCTCATATACCATCATGATCATCAGACAAGAAGAGTAACCCTCGTTGTGTGATACTCCTGTGCTTATTTTCAGCCTTACAGAAAAAAACGATCCGTCTAATAAAGAAATCTATATATTTTTTTGTGCCGTGGTGGTGTAAATGCGTGAGGAATAAGAAGTTATTGCTGAAAGTGGAGCAAAATATATTTATTAGTTTTCCCGATCCTTTGTAAAAATGTACTGTGCTACATGCCTTTTATGATTCACTTTTTTTTAGTTCTGTGCTCCATTTTTATTTGGAAAGATATGAGCCTGTTTTTATGTAGCATTCACATTAGCACAATGATTTTGTATTACTGCTTCTATTTTATTGAAAATATTTTTGTCACATTTGAAACAGAAAACATGAAAAGACACTTTGGCTTTAAAAAAAAAGTATGAAGTCAGGTTGTCTTGTGAAATTATTGTTTCGGAGAAACAAACTAACTGTAAGTTTAGCATAAATAACGTTGGGATGTACTCAATGACTAACTTTCATCATGATCATGATTATTTCATGCAAAAACAGATTTTCTTCCGCATGAATAAAAACTAAAATAATCACAAATTATGTATCTTTTGACATTTTACATTTGTTTTAATCATTTCCATTTCGCCTACTACAACTTTAGAAACTTACCTACTGATAAAAATGTCTGTCTTAAAGCAAAAAATATTTTTGTCGCCGTGAAAGTTCAGTTTAGTTTATTTCGATTATTCAGCCTAAAGTTATTTATTTTTAAGACTACATAGGTACAAATAATGTCAACACGTAGAGACTCAATGATATTTCGTAATGCATTATTAACACAGACGTCAGTTGGAGTGCATGGACCTATTTTTTTGTTAAATTCACATGAACATTTTTTTTGGAGTAAGCCCATGTCAAAAAGAATTTTCCTTCCAGGAGAATATTCTGAGGAGACCCAATGACAATCTGCATATCATATCCGTGAAACAAAGTACACACTAATTTAGGATAAAGTTTGCTGTGTCCGGACGATGAGACCCACGTATCAACCTGATTTACATGACACTATATTTGCCACAAAATGTTGACCTACTGATAGAATAATAGAACTTCAATTAAAAGAAATGACAACATATTTTAAATTTGATGTATCATCTTAATTTTCACATTCCTGGCATTCCTACTTTTCTATACGTTTTGTTTTGATACTGTAAACTTAAAATTTATAAAATTCCTGAAACTATTTGAAATGCAGAAAAGAATGTCCCTACATTTATTTTTAAACATCATCAATTGTGAATATACTCTCTGAATGCAAATATACATACCTGCGATGGTTGCACTGCATTGTTTGCAAACAAAAGTCAACTGATTTTTGTTTGACCACGCACACCCCCACGGAGCAGAAGGTTAGGCAGACTTGTGGGCGTGAAGAAATATAAATGTATGGAATATAAAATTGTGTGTGTGTATACTAAAATATATACATAAGGAATTTTTTCGGACAACATGATTTTCATTTTTACACTTTTCACAAAAATAGACAGGTGGATACAAATGGAATATAAAATTGTGTGTGTGTATACTAAAATATATACATAAGGAATTTTTTCGGACAACATGATTTTCATTTTTACACTTTTCACAAAAATAGACAGGTGGATAGAGGACTTTGCATAAGGTATCGGGGGTGGAGACAGTAGACGATCAAACATCACAAAAATACAAAAGAAAAATGGACACGCTTATATGTTGGCATGTATGTATATTCTTTAAATATTATGCATAAATACTCAATATGTTGTATACGATATTAATCTTCAGGGTGGTCCTTACAAAAGTGCTAACAATTAAGTAGTAGACATTCAGGTTTAATCAGTTTAAAATATACTTCAATTAATTTTGCTTCACAACTTTCAACCATTGTTAAATTACTGCTGAGCTAGGGAGGATACGGCTGATATTCAATCTATTTTGTAGAGTTATCCTCCAAAATCCGAAACTAATTTTATTGAGCGTTTTAGTCTTTCATGTGTTAAAAGAGGAAAACATAAAACTCCTTGTATATTTATGTAAGTATGCTTTGTTTAGTTCAATCTTACTTCCCAAGCTTGCATCTTGGGAGCAGCAGCAGTAGCAGCGGGCGGAAATGCTACAACAAGGAATCATCTGGGAAAGTCGCTGATACTCTGGAGGATGGCAGTACATGTCACGAGTGTTGGAATCCAGTAGCCAACAACAAGATTTTCCGTGATGATGCTTGTTGTTGTTGTAGGTCGCATGTATCACACTTACAACAAATTGTGTCGCAGATTCCACAGGTTTTGTACATGCATGAGATTGTGCTTTTGGAGATACCATGTGTACAATATGTACGCTATTTTCATTTTTCATCTATAACTGTTGTGCAGTCGTCAAAAAGATTGATTTATATGCTCAAACTACTTTGTGCATGATGATGTACTGCTCATTTAAGTTTAAAAAGCAAAATAATGTCATTCTAATTTTTTTGACAGGTTTGTTTTCACAAAAATGGAACAAAACAAAAAGGGACTTCAAACTGTTTGATTATTTCAAAGTCAAAAAGTAAATCCATGTTTTGGTTGAGGTCCCCTCTCTCTGCCTACAAAAAGGATACTTCCTTTTTCCATGTCCAAAGTCACCCCAACCCTACCCAAAAAGTCACGAGCTACCTGCTCTTTTTTTTCTGCTGCTGCTTCTGCTGCTTGTGTTCGTGTGTGTCTTTTTTTGCCTACCTTTTCAGCCTTGCTTGCTTGCTTGCATGTAGAATAGGATACAAGTTTTGTTGGTGTATCCCATCACCACCAAATGCCGTATCCCTTTCTAATTTGGCTATGTACACATCTCGCCCTGAAATTTCACCCTTTTCCATTTTGTGGTCCCTTTTTGACTTTACTCATCCCACTTAGCCATCCATTCTAATGGATACCTTTAATCAGCAGGTGGTGGCTCAATTACACTACTACAACAAGTGCACATTTTGTGCACTCAGGGGTTTGCTTTACAGGAGTTGACCATGTTTTGACATTTTTATTTATTTATTACATTGTATCTTATGATGTGGCCTGACAAAAGCACACATACTCACAAATTTGTAAAGACACACAATACGTCACATCATATGATATGATACACAGACACACACTCATGCATGATACACCCCCGTGGCTCCAGTTTTTGTGCCCAAAACGCAGTATAAACCACAACGTATGATTTTGATGATGATCATGATGACGACGACGAGCAAGTCTTTTCCCTTGTACTCGAATAACTGGATTGATTTTTGAAGATTTTATTGCACTCGATCACTTTTCTTTCAATCCAAAAATCTTATTGATCTTCAGTGTGCAGAGAGAAGTCACCAAGTTAAATTTATATATTGGATTTTGTCAAAAAAAAAAGAAGTCAAAATGAGAAGTAGTGTGGAATTTACTATTTTGTCTCCCATCAAGAAAAACTGTGAAGTCTGAGCAGACTATGATATACTTCATAAGAATAGTAATAACAATAACCAGGTTTCATGTATATATATTTGGTTGACTGAAAAACTGAGAGGAGACGGTCCCCTGACTATTTAGGGCTTCTTGGCTCCTCTCATACTTTTGGTGCGATATTCACATTTAAATGTACGTATAATATTTTGATCTCCCAGAAATTACCTACATGTCTACATGATCATCATCATCATCATCTTAGATGATCCATCTTAATATCAACAATGGCAATAAGAATGATCACTACAAATATTACGCATTTTCTTATATTCTCAACAAAAATAGATTGTTTTGATGGGATAATTCGGTATTCCGGTAGGCAGATCTTAATAAAATCGCTTTAAGGGTTAGAATATCCAAAATTACATATATATATTCACAAGGAAAATCCATTACTAAATCATATACAATAACAAACAAACCATCATATCCCCTCAACTCATAATGACATCATAATCTAAAAGCTTTCAAATGTGGAAAGTAAAGTCAATAAAATATTTTATCAAAAGAAGAATCCAGATCAGTTATAAAAGTAATTTTGATAATACACTGTGAATAAATGTACTTGCTACATATTATCAGACCCAAACCCAACTCTCAATTCACACATAAAATTGTGACACTCAATTTTAGTCTGGTTTTAAAGATGGTTTTGCTCTGCGCACAATCACACAGGTGATAATTTAACTTTTTTTGTTCTTATCTTCATCTCAATTCGTTCGGCAAACTCCTCCAATTTACACAAAAAGACCGCAAAAGATTTTAAAATATAGGCTAACAACGGCAAAGTAAAGTGATATAGGGATTACGCTAAAAGGGTTAACCCCACTTGTTTCAGTAAATAACATCTTGTATGACATAGTTAACAATTTGATTTTTCTAATTATTATTGCCATCAAAAACGAGCAAAGGCATCATATCTGTAACATGCAATAAGCATACTATATACGCACAAAAATACACATGTCCTACACAGAATTGAAAATTGGGTCATATTTTGAACCCGGGTCTCAACTCGAACATTTTTATTTGTAGAAACGTGAAGGGAAAATATATAACTGCAAAAAAAAACTTGGTTAATATGCATGCACATACACACTATCATATATATACGCAGCCTCAAGGCGAGGGTTGCAATTTGTCTCACATTTCCCATGTTGCCTTTATTTCCCTTACCATCCATTTTGCAATAGCAGAGCGCACAGAGCTCCCGGCTCATGTTTCTTTCTCTCTCTCTCTCCTCTCATCTCTGCTTGCATTTTTATTTCCCTCTTTATGAAGATTATCCCTCTGCTACTAAAATAATAATTTTGCATTAGCCACCGTACTATTCATCTCCACCACTGACTTTTTTTTATATATTATTATTAGACACAAAAGTAAAGTGAAAAGTCCCCATAAAAATTTTACCTTTGGAAGTATAAAGCATGTATGTAAAGCCCCATCAAAAAAATATATTTTATTAACCGTGCCTTCTTCTCTTTCTCCAAACGAACAACCCCATTTCACTTTCTTCTTATGATACACATATATACTAAATATCTCTCCGTATAATGGCCAAGTTTTTTTTAGTATGGGCAAATTGGGAAAAGGGAATGTCTCTGTTGGATTGTCTTTGAAAATCCTGGTGAGCAGAGAGAAGAAGAAAATACCCAACATTATTTCTCTCCACACACACACACACACATCTCCCAACTCACAGTCATCACATTTCGCATATAATATCCCCGTATAAATAGTGTAATATCTTATATAACAATAGTAGTAGCCCCTAAAAAAACTTGTTCCACCACCGATGTGGGGATGATTGTAATGATCATCATCATTATCATTGCATCTCTAAAGCACATAAGAATGGCATAAGAGTAAAAAAAAGAGAAAAAATAGATATACTCTATTCTGTACATACAACAGAAGCATCTTTGCACGTTTTTCTTGATAAAAAAATTGCTACTGCTATATGCTCTTGTTGTTGGCAACATTATCATTTATGGCCCAAATGCTCATCAGCACACATCACATCAGAACAACAACCATACCAAGATTATATAAACAAAAACACATGCCGTTTCCTTCCTTCCTTCCTTTTTCCCTACAAAACATTACGGTACACGGATTGCCTTTAGAGTGTATGTGTGTCCAGGTTTGTGTATCCGTCGTTTTCAGCTTTTTTTTCTGGTGTTCTTCTCCCTAAGCACCACCACACCACACAAAACACACACACACACTACACAGCATGTACACACGATATATACATAAGCAAGTCTTGAATGTATACCGAAAAAGGTATAGTGATTTTAGGGTGAGTATAGGAAAAAGGAGGTTTCAGGAGGAGGGACTAAGGCAGTCCTTGTGGCACTCACACAATCCATGCGAGTCCCCGACTCAACTCACAATTCCCATTCCCTTCCACGTATCTTTCAGATATGTATTTGATGAAAAAAAAATCATGAGATGTGGAGATGTGTGCCTTATGGAGGATAAATCTGTACATTGCATTGAAGGGAAAATAGCGGTAAAGCTTCATCCCAAATGAAGTTTGTGTGTGTGTGTGTGTGCATTACTTTTTCACAACCAACAATTCTCGCAAGTCCACCACCACCACCACCGCCACCACCACGATACCATGTGCCCGGATATCTTTCTCATGTTTCGCCACTATACTGCACACACACTTGTCTCTCTGTGCTCTAATGTTGTTCTGCTCACTCGTCTAGTTTTTTCCACTTTTCCTACCTCTACAAGCAAAGCAAGGGAAGCAAGTAAGAGTGAGTGTGAGCTTTGTAGAAGGAGAGAGAGAGAGAGAGTGAGACTCTAACCGAGAAACCCCAAGCGAGATTTTGCCAGTGTTTTTTCCCAGTCACCAGAGAGGTTTGAAAGCCTACAGGGACTCTGCTATGAAAATTTCAGACAAAATCATATAACGTCCAGAAGAGCCCAAGAGAGCGTCACGGGAGCAAGCAAGACGAGAGAAGCTCCTACAATTCTTCCACTTTTACCACCGTACATATTATACTCAACAGACACAACAAATTTTTTTTTCTCCTTTTGGTCTCTCTCTACCCACGCCACCATACTACCGCAACAACACATCACTGCATATTATTCCCTGATCGCTACAAAAAGTAAAATAAAAGAAATAGAAGCAAAAGACACAAGGATACAATAGACAGGGAGAGAGATAAAAAAGAGTACATTTTTTTGGAGAAAGAACTAAAATAATACTTATATATAAATATAATAATAATAACAACACCAACAACAGTAGGAAGAAAAGGAAAAAACAAAACCCAAAGTGGTATCAACAACAGCACTCGACAAGAAAAAAAAACGTTATCATCATTATCATTAGAGACCATTGCAAAACATTAGAGACCCAAATGTATAATAATATTCAATCTTTTCCTTCCGTTTATAAAAATAATGAAGTCATTGTTATAACCAATTTAATATAATATTAGCCACTTGGTAAAAAAAAATATATTATTATTTCATCATTTTTTTGGGGGAAAAAAGGAACTTGTTATTGGACCATACCACACCGGCTGATAATAATAATTTATGTGAAGATACAGAAACAAATTACTTGGGAGAATACATATATTCCTTTTTCCACCTGTTTAAAAATTTTACAAGGAAGCGCATCATCATCAACATCATCATCAACAACAACATCAGGAGCATCAGCAGAGATCTCCCGCAGCTCATTATTAATTTTTTGCATTTGATATTACCCGAGCCGAGAGAGCTTACACACTAGTAGTCCATCACTCTCTCTGGATGCACTTCTTGTTCACATGTTTGTTGTATGAGAGAAAGGAAGACGAAAATTAAATACGCAAATTATTCATTTCTCCTTCCTCCCAAACGTATTTATCTACTTTGTTCGCAGTTTTTTTTCTGGAACTTGAAGAAGAAAAAAAACCAAACTCGAGGATAATATTCCCAAGTGTCACTGCATTGAACTCTCGCAACTCACAGTTTGTTAATATATCCCTGCTATACACACTTGTTATTATTTTATTTATTAAAGTGCAAATTGTATGAAAAAAAGTGATATGATAATAATGGTCGTACAATAAGTTAGTAATATCACCACACACACGGTCAAGTTCAACGGAACTATAAGAAAAGAAAAAAATATATAAAAACCTACAATCATCTTTTGACTTGATCATCTTTTCCAAGAAAAAAAAAATCTCTGGAGAGATCATTCGAGAAAGCGGCAGCAATCACAATACTAACAACGTCATTATTATTACTCCACTCTCGCAACTTGATCATCTTAAAAGCCACCATTTACGACACATTTTACGACATTTGTGAGTTGAGTAGTGTCCAAAAGCATTTCAAGTATAAAAAAATACATTCGAATTCAACTTGACACTAATTTGTTCACTTGTGACTTTTTACTTGACTCCATTTATTTCTGAATCATCGTCTCAAGACGAAAATAATAGTAATAAAAAAGTGGAAGTAAATTGACTTGACATTTTAAGAAAGAAACAAAAAGATCTGCTGCTCTCCTGTCATATTTGATAGTGATCCTTTTTTTGTTCTTTCACAAGAAGTGTGTAACCCTTTCCATTGTAAAGAGGAAAAAAGGCTGTTGTGGGTATAGCCAGAGCTCTCTCATGAGCTGTTCTGTTGCTGGTGCAAAGCTTTGCAACGTCATTTCTCTAGCGGCCACGTGCTTTCCCCGGAGTGTTGACTACTGCAGCAGCAAGCGTGTTTTGTCTATTTTTTTAACGTTTGAATATACATGCATATGCATGTGTGTAAATGCAGTTGAAAATACAGACTAGTAATTTTTTTCAAGATATTTTGCTAAATTTTCAAAGTGACTTATTGACAATATTTATTTTGACATTTGTAATTTCATATTAATTAATTAAAGTGACTAAAGTTAATTGACTTGAAAATTAAAAAGTGTGTAGAATCAAATGAGTTAAGAGACGGAACATTTTAAACCTCTGTAAAAGCGTGTTAAGGATACTTGTGACTTTTTTGGGGGTGACTTGAGACAATTCAGTACAACAGCGTGTTGTTTTTGTGTGATACAAAAAACTTTTTTGAAATTTTTTGTGCAACGTGCCAGCAATCAAACTTGAAGCTTCCGTCAAGATGATGATGTTTGGTCTTCACCAAGACCTCGGCGGTCATCATCAACCCCGAGGTCCAAGTCTTAAAGAAGAACCTCTTTCAGCTCAGCTGGCCCCAAGACCTTGGATGCAACCAACCATCGTAGATCAGTCCAAGTAAGAAATTTTTTTAAGTACAATTAAAGTACACTTTTTATACTTTCATTTTACCAAGAAAAAATAGTCATCTATATCATAATAATAGTAAACATTACAATATTTTCCGGTAGAGTGAGAAAAAGAAGAAGAAAAAAACACACAAAAATATTAGATTCGTTTACTTTTTTTATGACTTTTTACGCAGGTATCAATGAAAATTGTAATGTTCATGATGCAATAACACGGTATAAACTCAATACTGTGTAAATAAACTTAAAAACTTACAGAAAAGTCTGTAAGTTTTTTTATGGTTTCATAAAAAAACTTTCTCTCATTTTTCCCCCTCTCTCCTCCTCGCATGAGTATGCGAACTGTGTAAGAGCGAACGCTTTTGCCAGAAAGTTTCAGTCAGAATCAAATCAAATAAGATCAAACGCACAAAAAAATACATATACATATTACCTATATATCTACTACACACATCCTATATCCAAGCATTTATATTACTAAAGAGAGAGATCCTACTTTTTCTGCTGCTGCAAATAATAATGGCTCCTTTGCGCTTCTGTGGCTGGCTATATCAACCTCATAAAATCGCCCTTTTTTCGGTGATTTATGTACGAAATCAGTGACACTGTTTGTGTTTATCGATGTATATATACCATGATGATAATAATGCACTGCAGTGCAAAAGTAGAGACTAGGTACTAGACTGTAAAAAAAACGGAAAAAAATAACTTTTTGCTTAAAAACGCTTATTTGTATTAAAAAACAAACCAAAGTTTTCTGATAGAATTGTAAAAAGAATTTAAAAAAATACTAAGTAAAATGGCATAAAAAATAGACAATTTTTGTATGCATATAAAATGTACAGAAAACGTGTATAAGTAAGTATACTAAGTAGATGTGTTAAGATTGTGTTCAAGAAGAAACGTTAATAGAAAATCCTATTTTGTTCACTTTGATCCGTGTATTTCGTAATCAATTTCCATTTTATATTTGTCTAAGAACAATGCAGTGAACGTTTTCATGATCATCTCCAAAACACAATCAAACGAATAAGATTGTATAATTTTCAAATATTCAAACATTTTATATTCCTTCTTTTCGGTTGTGTGTCTTGAGAATAAGTTGATACATTCTTTTTTTATCTCATTTCAAAAACGGTAATAAATGAACCATAAGACTAATCTCAGCCGGCAATAAAATTAATTCATTATTGCCCATATATACAGGAAAGCAATTAAAAATATTAAGGAGAATGGGAATGGCTATAAAATCTTATGAAAATCTTATTCAAAGTTTCGAAAGGTAATTTCAATGCGCTATTGACTACATGCATGAGTCAATTTAAACATCCAACATAGGAATTTAGGTGCAAGTTATACAGATATACAAAAAAAGTTGCATCTAAGTTTCTTAAAATCTGAAAAATGTTCTTAGTATTTTTGTTAATCCGTCCCTCTTACAAGCAACGCATACACAATAATACACATTTATAGAAAAATCTTGTTATTTATTGCAATAGTCATGATATTCAATTCAGTTAGCGGGAGACAAACCCTTTTGGTATGTGGAGATGTCCATCTTACATAATAATAATAATATTATGCAGTACGATAGTAGTACATCTACCCATATAAGATTTTTTTTCACCATTCTTTTAATTAATTTAATTAAAACCATAAAAATGTGCATTCAAATTACCTTTTTTTGTTTTCATTTCATACTTTTACATTACATTTGAGCACAAAAAATGAGTATACACATCATAAGACATGCCACTATACTATACACACACTCATTCTTATCTTATTCTGCTGCTCTTTTGTTGATCATTATAATTATACACATCCTCATAGCAAGTTTATATATACATATTATAACATAGAACTAGAAAAAGCCAGCTAGGATAAGATTGGTAATCTGTAATAGTAACGCCGTTACAGCATTAGCACTCTAAGAACACTTGATGATGGCGTTCATTAAATGAATGAATGAATGAACCACAGTCAAAGCCAAGAGAAGCAGAAGTACAGAGAGAGCAGAAAAAAGCGCTTTTATATACATACACACACCTACTACCTGCATCTCATATTATAAAAAAAAGTTGCTGAAACAAGCGGATGTGTTCAAAGAGACTGAAAAAAAGTACGAGAGAGAGAGAGAGAGAGAAAAGAAGAAGAAGAAGAAAAAAAAACAAAAGAAGTCTCAATCGGCTCGTTTCACCCCATGAAAGCTCTTCATAATGGGAATCAGGGGAATAATTGGCCAACACAGTTTTCCTCACTCAACACAATCTAAATGGGCAGCTGGCGTGGCGTTGGCTATTACTACGATGGCTATAATAATGTGCATTTTAGTTGCTCTTGTGATGATCATGATGATCACGATGATGCTCTATAGTTTATATAATATCTTATATGAAAGTTATACACACCTATAGTAACCAACACTTAACTTCTACCTTTTTAACTACTCCACTACCATAGCTTTATTGAAGCAAAAAAATAAAAATGCTTGGACTTGACTGTGTTTGTATGTGTAAGCCTGCTGTATATGTATTTAAAATTTGTTATACTACTTAACTTCTTTTACATGTAAAAGGAAATTATAGGAGAGAGCAGAGAAAATTTGTTTTCCTTCCTTTTCTAATTCTTTGAGAAAATATTATGGTAGGGCCAATGAATCTTGTCGTGTGTGTGTGTATGTTTTTTTGGGGAAGATCTCCTCCTTGTAATAAAAACAATGTCTTGTGTGTTTGTCTATGTCTCTCTGTATGTAGATATACTTAAGAATAAAAAAAAACTTGATGATGTTGAGGCTAACCTTAATTATTACATCAGCAGAGAGGAGAGAGGAACAAGAGTATGTATATATTCCGTCTTTGCACACAAAAGAGCTTAAACCTCATTTACCAGAGAAAAGCTGGAGAGAGAGAAAAAAAAATCCCATTATATTAAGGCATCCATCTTACAATAGTCGTCTGCTTGAGAGATATATTACCTTTTATCTGTTTCTCTGCTCTCTGCACTTTCTTTTCTCAAATTTTAAGAAATCGACAGAGTTTACCTCTTCCATAAAAAAAAGAGTGGAAAGTACAAAAAAAAAACAAGTGTGTGTAGGTGTGTGGCAGGGTCTTCCATTCAACCAGTCACATAATATGTTCAATATATATATGAGCTCTGGTAGCATAATAATAGGCATATAAAGGGTTTGAGTTTTGAATACATTTTTTTGACAATACCCATTTTGTCAAAAAATAAATAAAATATTGTGAAAAGTCAAGTCAAATTATAATGCACATGAACAATATAAAAAATGATCAGAGAGAAGAATAAAAATCTGATTTACAATGTATTTTTTTTTATTTTGTGAAATTTTAAGCTGCTCTGATGATGATGGCCATCATGTAAGATGGTAAGAAACACAAAGAGACAAAAGTTGATTCAACTTCGAGAATGCATTAAACATTATCCTATTTTTTTTTGTCCTCACTTTCAAAATAAAATAAGAAATTTTCCTTCAGCTCACGTGTAAAGTGTGTTGTGTGAAGTAAAGTAATATGATGATGACTTTTTTTTCTTGCTGTTGCTTTTGACTGTGATTCTCTCTTTTTTTTTCTCTCAAGAAGTGAGAATCACACACACACGCACACACACAGTTTTACTCACTTGACTCATCTTTTCTCTTCTTTTGTTATACAGATATTTGTAAAGATATAGAAAGCTGCATGCATTTTCTTTGGTATATTGCTATTACGTATACGAGTTACGAGAATATAGAATTTAAGCAGTTTTTTGTCACTTGACTCATCCTCTTTTTTTTTCTCTTGTCACACCAGAAATCATTAGAGAAAAAAAATGTGTATTGACTTTTTGTGAACAAGTTTACAAAAAAAAGAAGTCAGAAGCACTGAGAAAATAACAAAAGGAAGTGATCAGCAGATTCAGCAAAAAAAATCTTCGTAGGATTTTTTAAAATGCTTATAAGAAGCAAAAATGAAACTTTGCAAATTAGTTGGATATTCAATATAAAAAAATATCCGAAATTTTTCTTATTTAAAAAGCAATGCAATATAATGCCCCACTGGTATAAAGCAACTACTATACTTGTACATTAATTAAATTATAATCAAATGAGCAAATCAGAATGGGGGCAATTATAGAGTCTTGGTTCAGTAATGCTCCGATTATGCCAATTTAGTTTGCTCAATTAACTTTGATCTGATTAAATGCATTTTATTTCCTTTTCTACCGAAACTGAAGAGTAGATGGAAAGGAGAGGGAGATAGGGGATGACGACATGCTGATAGTGATCTTTAGTCGAGTGAAATAATATATTACTAAGCTTGCAAGTAGCTTGAAGTATGTAAATGTACAACATGATATATAATAAAACAAAATACAACAAGAAGTAAAAGTTGGGGTATGCAGAGTAAAATAGCAGCAAAAAAAGAAGTTTGCATTGGTAATAATTTTTTGGAACATTTTTTTTTTAATTCAGGAAGCGGACGGCCAGAAGACTAATAACGGAATTCAATACAGACTGCAGCTGTTATATGCCAATGGTAATTCAATAATTATTTCCACATTCATTATACATTAATTTACCGAATTGCAGTGTTTCACATTGTGCTTCAGTTTTTTGGAACACGCAGGAGCTCAACCTATACTGACTTATAATTCATGACATTTTATTAAATTTTATACAGGCATCAGACAAGAGCAAGATATCTACGTAAGGCTTATTGATTCAGTAACTAAACAGGTAAGAACGCCAACACATGAATTATATATATTTTTAAAACAATATTTCATCTGATTCATCAATTCACTACATTGTTCCTAATTCATTGCTACTACTTGTGACATTCGGGTACACAATTTATCAAAACATCTTCACTTTAACACTGCTCATATTAGATTCTCCCTTTTCACTCACAGAAACAGAAGAAGAAAAATTACTCAAAGTTAACAAGTTATTCTCTTTTTTCTACCTTTCGCTTTTTGTTCGGTATTTTCTTCTCATGTCAATAATAGACTCCTGTATATTTAGGTATCTTCGCACCATATGATTGTAATTCGTTTCCAATACATTATCCATCTTTTAGCTCATCCATCTTTGTTATAGAGCAAGAGAGAGAGAGAGAGAGAGAGAGTGGGTGCTAATTGTATTTATTCTCGGGCGAAGAGAGTCCCTAATAAGATTACTTAAAGTATTCCTTCTTTCTCATCGACACTACTATCAACCACAATGCTGTACTTACATGCCCCTCATCTCTATACATTTTAGATTAATGCTTTCCCAAAAAACGGCCTTTTACTGAAGAAAAAAAACACATCCAAGTTCCAATAACATTCTCTCTCTCTCTCTTTCTTTCAACTATAAACTGTATACCAAAATGTCACGGTGTAGTAGTAGTGCTCCTTTTATTTCCCTGCCTATTTAATTATGTATGTTATATGTTCTCATTGTCAATGTTCACAATTTCACAACATTGTTTTTTTCTCTCTTCTCCTTCACCTTCTCTTTTCCAGGCAATTATGTACGAAGGCCAAGACAAAAACCCGGAAATGTGCAGAGTCCTCCTAACGCACGAAGTAATGTGTAGTCGATGCTGTGACAAAAAGAGTTGCGGTAATCGTAATGAAACACCTTCCGATCCTGTTATTATTGACAGGTAAGTACAACAACAAAAACTGTTTTTTTAAATCTTTGGTAAAAAAAATCCTATTTTTATACTTCACTTATTTTTAAATGCATTCCCGATAACGTATTTTCATACTGCATACATACATATGTTCATATACCTAATACGGACCTACTTACTTCTACTACTTCACTTCACTACTTTATACATGTCATCATCCTTTCACTTTTAAAAGGAAAAATGCAACCAACAAAATCGGCATCCTCTCATTCTCCGTTTTCATTTCACCCACTTCATCGTTTTCTTCTTTTACGTATCTACTTTTTTTCTAATGCTGCTACTGTACATATATCAAAACGATGAACACCGTGATGGTGTGCATATACATATATGCATATCCCTTTCTAAAAAAATTGTTATATAAAAAAATGTAAAGTAAATATATATTCAAGTATGTATGCACTTTTTGTGTGTATAAGGCTGTTCTTTGACTGCTTTTGTTG
>JAHZNC010001523.1:0-17266 GCA_027744095.1 Zhuqinia jingwanae
GTGGTGGTGGTGGTGGTGGTGGTGGGCTTCTCTCTCTTCTTTCAAAACTACTTTCGTGTTTGACTTCCCCCAAGTTTTATAATATTCTCATCTCCCTTCTCTAACTCGGCTTCTGCTGCAGGAGGTCTGCAGTAGTTTAGTAATAATTCATGTCATAAATAGTAGTTGCGTTGTCTGTCATCATGAGCGACCTCACCATGATTATAAAAAGTCAAGAGTGAGTAATGTCATTGAAAGCTCTCATTTCCGCTACTCCTCCACCATGACCCTTTTTGCCTGATTCCTCTTTTCTTCCTGTAGCAAATGAGCCATAACAAAAGCAGTAGTGCTGATGTGCATTTTACAAAGGCTTGCGTCTCCAGTATTTAGCTAGCGTTAAAGATTTTTTTTCTACAGTTTTAAGCATGTGTTTTAATTGATGAAAACATTATCACCATCTGAGAGGAATTCGTTTCATTAAGGTTGTTTTTGTAATGACATACAAATTTTATGTTGTCAATTATTTGTAAGTAGGAAACACTCATGGTGAACTCGAAGCGATTACTTTTATTGCAAAGAACTGTATCAAACAAATAAAACAGTCAACTTCATTTATTTGTCGTTGACTATTGTTTTTTAAATAATTTAAATGTACTAAAGTCTATCTTAGTTCTATCTAGGTTGCCATTCTCCAATTTCATAAGGAGTATGAATATTTTATTACTTTTTCCAGATCTTAAACTGTTTGTGGATCCACGGGGAAAGCAGAAAAAGTTGCCTACTTCTGATTTATTACAAGAACGCAACTAACCACACCAGGAGGAAGAGGATCAAAAGCTTCTTTTTTTAAAAACATTCCCAACTTGACTCAAGCATATATATATTGAATCTGTAGCTGTTATACATTCTCTTTCAGTGACAGTGATTTGATTACACGAAAAAATACTCTCTCCATCTAGCGGCAGTAAAAAAGAACACAAAAAATCAAAAAAGACGAATGCCCACCAGCATAGCAGAACGATTTCCTGTTAAAGTTTGTATTAGCATTTCTAAGATTAAATGAACACCACAAACTACACCACTGGAAGCTGTGACCACTGACCACAAAGAAAAACAAATTAAATCAAATAGAAACAAGAGGTCAAAGCTTATTTTTCGCATTATTTACCATTTAATTTATTGTGTCCAGGCAGATGTTCAAGTGAATGGACAACTGCATGTGACAGTTGAAATAACAGGCAAGCCGTTATAATATATACTCCACACTCCACGCATATATGTGGTGGCTGAATGAATGATAGAAAGAAGAAGAAACAAAAACCCAGCAGAGTAATTTCCGTTTTGTATTGACAAACAATTGGTCAGGTTTACTCAGTAAATAACAGTCCTTTTGGTTTTGTGCACAACATATTGGGCAGCATCCATTCAGAAAAAAAGAAGACTAAAAACTAAAGAAAAAAGCATAACACATTATACAACGCAATGATGAAATAATACATAGAGCTCACTAGCAGAGAAGTGCCATATTGTTGAGTAAGGCCATACGTTAGAAGAAAGAGAAAAAAACTGAACAAAGCCAAATAAAAATAATAGCAACAAAAGAATTCTACTGCTTGCTTGCTGCGGTAGAGTAGAATACTATATTAAAAACCTGTTTTTGAAAGGACAATCATTCATATTTTTTCATGATAAATAGTTGTGCAATGCACCAAGTGATGTTGTGTAGTAAGTAGGGAAAGCAATATAGACTCTAAATTTTTTTGCTGTCGTACACTAACCAGAAAGTGAAAGTAAACAGAAGGGAAACTGAGGAAGGGCTCACGGTACTTTAAACGTACCAAACATCTTTTGAAGAAGCACAGGAAAAAATTGTCAACCCCATCAACAGCTTGCACAATCGACAATAATTCGACATCATCGGGGGGAAAACCCGGAGGGAAAAAAATTGGTTCTAGTTTTTGTGTGTATGTACATAGTGAGGGTATTTGGATCGGTGCTGTTGTGTATCTGTGTTTTTTTCCTCTGATATCACAAAAATTCATCGTTTTTTTGTCGTAAGTGTTGGCACACAAAGAGCACACTCTCTCTCACTGGTGCTGTTAGATAATAAATCTATAAGAAAGTGAAAGTACAACAAGGAGAAGAAAAAAAAGGAACAATAAAAAAAATGAGTGACAACAGTGGAAGCTCGTCAAGAGAAAAGACTACGCAGTGGTTGGAACACGTTTTACAAACATATTACACATACATTGAAAGGAAAAAGAGGAAGCAGGGCGGTGGAGTCTCCTTATCTTCCACCACAACAACAACAACAACATCATCATCTGGGAATTCCGTTGATGATAATGGAACGTCGACGACAGCAAACAATTCATCAACAGACTTGGTTGGTGTAAATGTCGTTGATTTCGATATTGGACCTGGATTCTCGGGTGATGGCAGGATCTCCACGTTGAGTGATTTACTTTCTCTCCGTGTACGATTCATGGTAAGACCAGAAGATAAGACTTGTTTTGGAAAAGAAAAGAAAGGAAATAGGGGAGTATATAATATGATGTGTGTGTGTGTGGAGTGGGGTATAGGTGTACAATATTGTGTGATATGGTTTTGATTTTCTTGATATAAAATCTTTTTTTCCCCCAGTTAAATGGAAGTGATGAGGAAAAGACTGAAAATTGGATAGTGAAGATACCGCCAAATGACAGGGCAGACAGGGAAATGGCTCAGATGGCTCAAGTTGACAAGAGGGAGATTCATTTTTACACTGAAGCTTTACCTGAACTTGAGGTGATCAATATACCAAAAGCAAATATTTTATGGGCGGTGGTGGTGGTGGTTGAAAATACATTTTTTTTATTGCCCTGTTCAAAATTTCGTAATAATAATGGGATATATGTGTGTGTGTGTACGTGTGTAATATAGGAATGGTGCAAGTCCCAGAATACAGAGTTGAAAGTGGGTGTCCCTCGGTGCTACTTTGCCAAATACCATAACACTGAACCTCAGGTGGGTGATGAGGACTCTCCTCCGCTGTCTGACGCTGAGTCCGTGCTTGTCCTTGAGGATATGAGACCAAATGGCTACTCCATGAGGGATTTTAATAGTGGGCTTAGCCTGGACGAGGCATTTGCAGCGCTCAGAGAAATTGCCACGATCCATGCCTTGTCTTGGGCTATGCAGGAGACCACGGACCAGGCTTTGGATGACAAATGGGAGTTTGCATATAGACCTCAAAAAGCAGCGTCCGCTTATAAGGTACCACACATCTACTTATATACGCATATATCTTTCTTGGCCATGCAATCTACACACAAGCACACGGGAAAAAATACATGCCACAACTTGAGACTGTACACTATACCTACTTACTTTCACTTTGTTAATAAGCGTTTTCCACAAATACTACGAAAAGAGGGAGATGAAGATTCTATTGAGATTGGTAGCATCATAGAATGTGGAATTTATGAAATAGGTAATCATAAGCTGCTCACTCTCCAAACCAAAAGCCTAAGAATAACCCAAACTCACGCAACATCCCTTCTTATGTCCGCCGTACTTTCTTATTCTTCTCACGAGTGAGTGAATACGTATGTGTGTGTACGTAGCTCACCCACTCGTTTAGTTTCTTCTTGGTTGCATGTTGTTAACCCTCTTAATAACTGTCAGAGTAAATCATGTTCAATTTCTGGGGCTCATAATGAAACATGACAGTTTTCTCATATAATCTCATCCTCAAGTCCCACGATACACACACACACTTTTTGTTTCAAACCGCCAAGAACAACAATCTTAACAGTCAGTAGGACTTGTTCCCTTTCCCTTTTTTCTTGTAATTTGGCTCCCTGTTTTCTACATCTCTGAATAATTTTTGCTTGGAGCCTAAACCCTACCTGAATGGCTGTTAATATGTATAATAATAAGTTATTTCAAAGAAAAAGCTTGTTCATAAACTAGGGCAAAGTAAAATAGGGTACATGTGGGAAAAATCACTTGTGCATAGTGTGCAATGTTGATTGTCATAATTTTAGTTAGACTTGACATATGTCTGGTACCCTTTGGATCACGTAAAATGAGAAAAAAGCAAAGGGCAAATATAAAATAATAGTGAAAATGTTGAAAAAAAGAAAGCTTGTCACTATTTATGAATGTGTTTGGGTGTGTGAGAGAGAGAAAGAAAGACTTTTTATAGTCAAGTGGAAATTAGGAAAATGCCAATTTCCATATGTGATATATTTCTGGGTATTGAAGTATGGAAAAAAATGTGAGAAGATAAAAGGGAAGGAAGGGATTGTTGTTTTTCATTACTTTTATAACTTTTTCTTGTTTTCTTTTTGTCGTATAGTGGGAGGAGTTATTTTTATATTTATGTCAAGTGTTTTGAAATGTAAATTATATTTTTTTGGTTACATCAGTGCACAGGAAACAGAGAAATAGAATAGGTATTATAGTAAAAAACACAAAAAAACCATTTCACTAAAAATGAAAACTCTGCTGTCAACGCAAAAAGTGAGTGGGAGAATGAATTTGGTGGCACTTTAGAAATATATACATAATATGCTTTTACATAAATTTTTTCCAGGATGAATACAAGCACTTGGCTAGAATAGAAATAGAGTTTAGACTTTTCTCATCATATCAACATTCTTTGCCTTTTGATCTTGACGGTGGTGACATGAATAAATGAACGCTGGTATTTTTTTGACATGTGTATGCTGAAAAACGGGGCAAGACGTTGTGCAGTTGACAGGAAAATTTTGTTACGATTTATATGAAGATAGTAGAATAGTTGAATCTTGAGAAGAAAAAAAACAAACGAAAGTGCTGAACAAAAGAGAACGAAAAAAACACAAAACCAGTGTATTATGTAATTTTGAATGCTAACTTAGATCGACAAGTGTGTGTGTCGTATAATATTAACTGTGAAAGATGTTAATAATGTATGATGGTTTACACGTGTTTTATTATTATTATTTTTGTTTGCAATGTGTTTTACCTATAAAAACAGATAATGATCGAGCAAGGGTTCCCCACACTGGCTGACTTTCTAGAAAGGCAGCAACCGGACGGGTCGGATATCCTGAACAAACTGAGAGCACTACATCCCAAAGCGGCTGAACTATTGTGTGAGCTGTTGGAACCCCCACCTCCACCAGCGCCGTCATGTCTGACCCATATGGACTTTTGGTGTAATAATCTTCTCTTTCGGAAGAGAACTTGTCCAGATGGTACAGCAGCACCGGAGAACGGGAATGTGCTAAATGGGAATGGACATGTGAGCGGTGGTGGTGGTGGGAGTAGCAGTGAAGATGACTCCTCAGAGTCCTATGCTACTGAATGCTTGATTGTGGATTGGCAAATGATGGCGATTAGCAGACCTACTCATGATGTTGCCCTGTTACTCTTCACGTCACTGACGCCGGAAGTTAGACAGCAGAATACAGATGCGTTGTTGCGACATTATTGGAATGCTTTCCAGGTTTGAGAGCAAATAATAATAACTTTTAGATTATTTAATATTTTACTCTGGGAATATTGTAAGGGAACTTTCATCATCATCGTTATATTTATTTTACAGAGAACTGCATCCAAACTTAAAATGGAGATCCCTTTCGATTATACCATCATTGAGAATGAATTTAAGAAAAGCCAACTTCTTGCTTTACTTCTTGTGATTGGCTCGATTGATTTGGCGCTGGACACACCCATCACACAGAGGAGACTCATGCAAGCTCTTCGTGACATGGCGAAAGAAGACCTCATTTAAAAAAAACTTATTTCCTTTTAACGGAAATTATGCCACTTTCACTGACGATCCAATGAAAAAATAATTATTAAAAAAATATATAATATATACATTCTTCATCTAAAGTAATATATATATGAATAATATGGACATACGTGTGCAACAAATACAATCAATATTTAAGTACGATAAAATGTATGCAAAAATGGTATAAATAAATAAATAAAATCTTTTTTTTTCCAGGCACATAATAGTTATGATTTGTTATTTTAATGTGTATAATAATTTTATTTGTACAAAAAAAATATATACAGTATTTACATTAGATAGAGACACGCGACATGCATTTGGAAAAATGTATGCATGGATGGAATTTTAAAATATAAGCGATATAAAATATAAATAAATTTTCAAAACCAAAAAAACGCAACTTAACTATGTCGTGCTACTGTAAATAAAACATCTGTGCTAATTTAAATATAATTATGACCTTCTGTGTAAGTCTACCAAGAAAAAAGAGCACGAATGATATATGTAAAAATTATTCTAAAAAAATGGATCATCTATCTCTGTATTACCTGTTTAATTGTACATGAAAAAAAATATATAAAGATCTATTTAAGATAATTAAAAAATTATTCTTTGTTTAATTTATTTAATTGGACTTTCACATAAAAATAATTAATATAACAATTCATATAAGCTCTTCATCTCTGAGATCCTCCAAAGCTTCAAAAAATCGTCGCAACGTTGATTGTTCAGAGACAACTAGGTTTAGTCTGCTGACGGACAACAAGGTAGCGAGTAAACAACTATTTTTGTATTCATAAACTAAATCAGAAAACTGGAATGGCATCTCCAATTTGAAAGATTTTACAAGCTTCTGTAAACAAATAATTATGCGTATTGTTGGATTAACAATGACATTTGAAAAATTATTAATTCATGTTTGCTGTCTGAACCAAAATAGTTAGATCAGTCGCATGCGAGCACATGAGAGTTGTTAAAATATTTTAACTTGGATTATGATTAGGTAATTAGGTATTTACCTCAAATGTTTCAAAATAAAACTGGAGAAGAGCCGTTCCGTGATCTCTTCTCGTAGTTCCATCCAAGGAGGTCATCATGAAAATCCCCAAATCATGGCTAATCCTTCCATAGCTCACCATTTGCCAATCAAGAATCATACAATCAAGCTCGCTAAAGCCACCTGCAGATTTCCTGTCTCCCGCCGCAGCAGCAGCTGACATGGTGGTAAGTAGTTTACTGTGGTCTACTGTTTTTGATGATGATGATGAGTTTCCTTGCACATTTGTATTATTATGACCACCAACACCACCTGCTGACTCGCCATCCCGAAAGAGCAAATTATCTGTCCACAAGTCCATATGAAGTAGAGAGGTCACAGAAGGGGGTGGTAATGGTTTCAACAATTTTTTCAAAATGAATGACAATTTTGGTTCTAGGCAAAGTAAAGCGTCTACGATCTCCCGTAATGCTTTCTCCTTGATGAAGTCACGTTTGAAAAGGCGGAGGTGACTAAATCCTTGTGTAATCATGGGGAAGTAGAGGGTGTACAAATCTTCCCATGTCATCAGTCCGGGCCAATTTTCTGTTAGTGGTTCCCCAGAGTGATGTGACATTGTCCAGCAGGTTGCGTGAAACTTGGCAATTTCCCGTATCACTTCTATAGCTTCGTGACATGAGAGACCAATGCTAAAATGGCGTTTGCCAAAGCCTTGGGTCCGCAGGTCATCCAGGACCAGGGTGTACTCTGGATTGGGGAATACGTCAACATACGGATCAAAACCGACCTCCGAAGAACCCTGTGAATGAGCATAGTAGCAAGTTGGAACGTTTAAGGTGAATTGAATGTCTTCTGAGTCGGAGGAAGGGGAATTCAACTCCAGCCAATTCTATATAGTCATGAAACAAATAAACCGGCACATGCAAAACGTTTTAAATCATCAGTCAATTGAATGCCTTTCTATTTTTAAACTGTTTTAAACATTTTCGGTGTACCTTACCTTAATGTCTTGAAGAATATTGGAGTAAAAGTCTACTTCACGTCTATACACGTTTGTGGCTCTGGCAAGATTCCTTTCATCAAACTGATTTGATGGTAGCTTTACTAGCCAATGAACAAAATGGTCTGAACGTCCAGCAACCTATTTTATTAAGCAGATTTTTTTTTAATTTGGCTTGTAAGTAAATTAAAGTTTTTAAAAAATCTAGAATTCAAGAACGTATATTTAAAAAAAATCTTTACCGAGTACTTTGCTCCCAGCGACAAAATTCTGCTTAAATATGTTATCCGATCATCCCCCAAAGACGTTTCCTCCACCAATTCCAACTCGGAAATTTCTAATCCCATTTTTAAATTCTTCACCATTATTTCCTCTTTGCTAGGAATGATGGAGGAGCTCAAAGTATCATGGTTGGGTAATTTAATTGTGACATGAGTTTTAGCATCGTTTGAATGTCTTGAACTACCACTACGAACAGATCCGGAAGAAGTTGTTTTGTCTCTCAGTTCCCCAAAAGCATCACGTGCATTACCATTTCCATCCGACAGGTTAATGCGAGAAGTAACAGGGGATGGAACAATGTCCTTTCTATTGGAAAGAAAGTCACGAACATACTTTGCCAGGTATCTACGCAAAACTTCACTAATCCATTCAACTGATTTGCTACTCGTTTTCTCATCCGAAGATGAAGTTTGGGATGACTGGGAGTTTTGACTATGGGTGGGCGTGATTGCGTGGGTGGGCTTACTCATTTTACCAAATCGAAACAAAATTACATTTCATGAGCGTAAGAAATATTTCAAGTGCACAGAGGAAAAATATTATATCATTCACCCTTCATTATTATTATTATCCCTTCATTTCTCTCATGTCATATCTTAATTGTTATAAATTGAGCATTGATGACTGTTATTGTTTATACATAAATCATACCATAAAAATGCTATTTTAGATGTAATATTGAAAAAGCTCCACATAACAGATACGATGCCAACGTGCAAAGCGACCAATGCAAATGTGACATGGCTTTATTTTTATTAAGTTTTTATAGATGGGGCCCTGTCATTTTCAACTGACAAGCGAAGCCACAAAACAGCATTTTTTTATTTTCAATTTTTACTTATAACTTGTCATTTCTTTGTAACATGAATGCTTGTTCTGTTCATCATGAAACGTAAAAATAGTCTAATTTTATGCACTAAATTAATTAATTATTATTTAATCATATTTCTTTATCAAGCCGCAAGTGAAGTGAGTTAGTAAGTTTAGTATAAAGTAATTAAATATGTACTCCAGCTATACCAAATGACAAAAACAGCAACTTAAGATTTAAGTGATACAATAATTATCATATCATTCTCATAAGCTGAAAAAAGGGAGATTAGGAAAACGCATTATGATGCGACACATTTTTTGAATGACAATATGCGCATCCTATTTAGTTTACACTCCAAGTAGTCCATTGCTGAGCCGATAAATGATGTTTAAAAAAAATAATATTCAATCTTACGTAAAATATTTATGCAGTGGAATTAAATCTTAAACCTTACGTACATGAACTTTTAGCGAATCAAATTTCAGGCTTAAGTAGGCGGGGTTGGGCATTCACGCAAAGTAGGCAGATATGACATGACATCAAGTCAAGGATAACCTCAAGTAAAAAATATTCCACGAGTAAAAAAACATCAAGTCAAACGCTTTGGCTTCTCTTTTTTTTCTCTCTCTCTCTCTATCAACTTGCTTTTGATTTTAAGACTCACGTGTAAGCCAGATATATCATTATCATCATCATGGTAGGTAGGCATATGTGATTTGAGGTTAAATTATTTATAAAATGAAGCTTATGTTGTTTACAAGTTAAAACTGTCAATCATGCATAACCTTTAGGTTCTCTTATTCTGGACTCTGCTGGAAATAAAATGCCGAGTATATATTAGTTGGATGATGAAATGCCGCTGCTGGTTTAGTATGTGATAGTAATGATGATGATGAAAATACCTACCTAGCCAATTTCCCTATTGCCTGCAAGTTGCAAGCCCATCAAGCCAAGCCATTTATTTAAACCGGTTCCATTCCATATTATGCAGCTCTTCATTCACAGACATGCACACGTTCCAATGTTACAAAAAAATCTGGGTCTTCTATTAAGGTGTGTGTGCTGGCTGTGAGGCATTGTTTTCTAAGAAGGAGAGAGAACAAGACGTAGGCCAAGGACATCTCTTCTGGAACAATAGAACGCCTTTTCCGAGAATGAACTTGCAGCTTGCAGTCAAATATGAAATGTATGTAGGTAACACCTTTCTATTTCCTTGATGTACACTTTTTAGCGTACACACAGACTACAGAGACACGGAGGTGATCAGAAATGTTACTCTTTTAGCGGAGTAAGTTTTACTTTTGATAATAACGATTTGTGAATGTTTGTAGCAGTATATTAGGTATACTAGATGCTATTTAGAAATTTTGATTGTGATGCTGATTTCGGCATTTAATTATACCTTCTTCGTAATAGTATCTACATAATATAACGCAGTTCCATCCAATTTAACCCGAGCCAGATATTACGTACTATTTGAATGATCCCTACATTCCATTCATTATTATTATTACATCACTAGATAACAATAATTATAATGAATGGACTATGGACCAAGGGGCGTTTACATGTGTGAGCTCTGTTAATTCCTTACCAATCTTGTAGCAGCAACGCTTACAATAAATAATAATTTATTTTATATAATTACATACCTATATAATTGAAATAGAACTACTTTTTTCAAGTTTTTAATTTTGTACAATTTTTCATACCAACCAGTTTTCATCATGTCTATCATATCCTTTCATTTATGTTACATCAATTTACTCTGCCTGGCTGACTTGATTTCAAGCTCTTACTTCCAGCATGCCGAATATTTTTTAATCCTTTTTTCTTGCCCATTATCATGTCTTCATGAGTTTCACTCAATCCTCATTACTCAATCACATTAACGCAATCTGAGTATCTCCGATCCATATAGGTATAATATCTGTATGTACATTTCTCTTAATAGATTAGGTATATATAGCTACTTTGCTACTTAAGATGACAGGCATCAGAGACATTTGACTTATACTATCTTTTTTAAGCTTATTATTACTGTCTTTCTCAAGACAGTATTTGCTATCTATTCTGTAATGTGAGAATGTCTGGACTGCATTGCACTACGTCTCAGTTCCCACATTCAACTTTTTTGTGACCGTCATGTCCTCTATTTCACCGTGATGACAATGCAAGGAGCGACACTGAAGTGCATGGTAGTACCTGGATTGACGTGCCTGGAAAAATAAGCAAAAGCCGTATATGAATAACACAGAAAAGTAGCGGAAGCCTCTATATGCTAGAATGTAATAAAAAATACTTTTTTTTATATATACAGGGAGCTGCAAGAGTGTTAGTGCTCTGAATTGATCAACAAAACGGGGAAAGTTGATACATCTCCTGGTTAATAAACAGGACACCACAGACAGACATGTACATTAGAAAACTAATAAGGGCAGTGTAATTATATTATGTAACAAAAAGGCAGGAAGAAATCAGTATAATGAATAAATCTTGCAAGTTTAAACAGCAGTCCTCTTTTTATTGAAAGGAAGAAGCGAGACTCCACGCCATCGCCGACAACTCTACATATTTTATGAATGTACCTATGGACCTGTTTGAATGTCCCTAAATGTATATGAATATCTTTGATGCATGCTCACCCACCTCTCTTCTCTCTGGAAGCATCCATATACAATATAAAGTATAGTTAGTAGTACTGTTAGTAGTAATGAAGAAAGACAATCTCTCCAAAAAAAAAACTGCAAAGTGAAATCTGAGCCAGCAGCGGGCAAACTTATACCAATCAAACCCCTATATGCAAGCCTGAATATATTAATAATGATAGCATTTTCATAATAATAATTGTTGACTGGTTTTTATTATAATAAATGTGTCTATATGCATGCATAGGTACATGGTTCCCCTGATGCACCTCATATTATGTATGTACAAATTATATGAGTCTTAAAAAAGAGGTCTACTATATATACCTGAAAAGTTTCCGCCTGCTCCTCTTCAGCAGCAGGCTGTTGACTGGATAATATTCTTGTTCTCCCGATATATAATATGAAAAATGTTTTATACAAGTTTAGTTCCATTTATTTCCAAGTAGAATAAAATAAGTCCAGTTGCAAAGGAAAAGTAGTAGATTTTATAATACATACATCCATACATACCATGTTCCTATGTCCCTATGTCCATAAAATATTATATAATATGTATTTACATGTCTCTCTATATCTATATAGTAGTTTTGCTATTTTATAGAAGAAAATTAGTATAAAAGCATGAAATACATATATACTATCAACTATATACCATATCCATCTATCTATATGTATTCTCTCCACACAATTTCCATTTTTCCATCCTTTCGTGTACAAGCACTGTGGTGGTGTCCCTGTCCGTCCATGTGACAAGCTTTTGGCAGATCCTTTTGGTGTGTGTGAGTCGTGAGTGTGTACGTAAGCTCCTTTCCTCATTTTTCTTCTATATTCTTACATACTTATTTGCTAAGGTTTGCTTTTCCTTTTTCTTATATATTCTACTAGAAAAATCAACTTTAGAGATATTTTGTATTAGTATTAGCGTTGTTGTTACATGTACTTATAATACACTACTACTCACGTTAAATAATAAAATATCAATAATTGTACTACACGGAGACTTATTCGTCGTGTTACTTTTTTTGTATTATGGATCTATCTTGTGTGGTTCTTCTGTGCTCCGTTTTGTTTCAGACATTTCGTGGTGGTAAAAATTAATCTGGTTCTTCTTCTTCTTCTAATAAAACACATGTGTGTGTGTGTGTGTAGTAGAGTGGTGGTGGTTGTTGTGTTGCTGATGGAGAAGAAGTTGTGAAAGTAAAAAAAAAGGAATACATACACACACGCAGAGTAGTAGCACACGGCACGCATGCGAAGAAATCTTAAAGATTTTAATACTCTTGTAACATCTTCAATAATAATCTTAATTATATACTGTGCCACCTTAAATCATTGCACAACACAGCATCATCATTGAATTGGAACTTGGTGGAAATCCTCCGCGTCCTCTTCGTTATCGTCAGTGTTCTTAAACTTGCTGAAGGAAAGATAAGGAATCACCAAGAGGCCTGCCTACTTTACATTATATAGCTGTTTTATGCAGTAGTAGCTGTGCGTCTTCGTGACAAGAGACTGAGGAGACGAGAAGAGCAGTGCATTCAAGAAGAAAAGAAGGTACCTGGAACTGGAACAAGTCAGTTTTATTCCTTGGTGGTGCGGTCAATAAACGGAATCGCCACAATATAGGCAGTGGTGGCAGTCCAGTAGTGGCAATAGAAGAGAGAGAAAACCTTGTTGGGTTTTACGACTGTCATTTTAGATTTTGGTGAGTACACTGTTAATAAAATATTTGTAGATCAGCTGACAGAACTAACAAATTAAATATTCAAGCTGGCATTATTGATTTTCGATACTAGCAGTATTGGCTTAAATTAGTAATATTTTGTTGTTGCTTGTGTTGCAGGGTGAATAGGTGTTTGTTGTCAGCCTCAGCCTGGAGGAATCAACTTCAACCGGAGCCACTAACCAAACATCGCCGCCACCTTCAGCATCAACAGCAGCGTCTGAAGAAGAAAACAATAATCATCGGAAAAAGATTATATTAGCAACAAATTAAATGTTTTTAGCGAAATAATATTGTACCCTATTCGAAACTATTACAATTTATCATGTAAGCAAGCAGCTATGCAATATCTATTACCTATTTAAAAGAATCTACCTAAATAAAAAGCATTTAATGTAATATATATATATATATATATATATATATATTATTGTTTTTTTTTGACAAAATAACGAATCTGAACATTTTTCCTTCTTTATTTCTTTCTTCCTGTCTATATATTTTTTTTTGTTAATTACATAGCTAATTTAAAGTGCATTGTTTTTTTTCGTATACTATATTTGAGTTTCATGTTCAAAGTATCAAACTTATTACAAATATTTCAAATAGCAATATATGTGTAAATTATATGTACTTGTAGTAGTAAAGCTTTTACTTCATGTAAATGTATATGCCACGGTCACGTTTATTCACACACAAAACAAAAAATTGTACGAGTTATAATTTAACTAACAGCAGCAAACAAAATAAAACAAAAACTAAGTAATTGTATTCGTAGTCGTGGGATGTACAATGAAATGAAAATTCTCAAGTTTAGTTTATATATCATATATATATATTATACACTAAATACACTACTTACAGTAATGAATGAAGCTATTTTTAATCACCCTTTATGTTCTCTCCTAAAATACTTGAGAATTTCTAGTGAATTTGAAGTCAATATACCCTATACACAGGAATGTATACCTTCCTAAATTGAATTTATTCAATTCTTGCACAGACTGCTCGTAATTTTTTATAATATTATTATGATGATGATGATGATTCTAGAAAAACAAATTACTATTGTTATTATTATTACATTAGATAAGGAGGCGATGATGATGATACTACTGGTGTTATATATGCTGTAGGAAGGGATAGAAAAAATACCCGTGAACCGATTTTGTGTTATTTAAAAAAAACCCTTTATATGGCAATTAAAATTCAGAACATATTGTGCTGTTGTTTTCTCGAATAAAAGCGACCAAACTACATGCAATAGTTATGTGTGATCAAATGAATATTTTGGTATATTTGGAAAATGTTTATATATGGCAATTAAAATTCAGAACATATTGTGCTGTTGTTTTCTCGAATAAAAGCGACCAAACTACATGCAATAGTTATGTGTGATCAAATGAATATTTTGGTGTATTTGGAAAATGTTTTATTTTTGCAAATAATTATTGGATGAGGCAATATTTACAAGAATTTCATGATCAAAAGTTTTGATTCAAAACTATATTTCAATACATATATAAATTATCTTAGCACCAAACCAATCATTTAAAAAAAACATGCATAAAACTATTGAATTCGATGACTCTTATAAAAATTGTCGATATTTTTTGGAGATCGATATGAAGCACAACGTCTAGTCAGTCGAGCACAGGTTTCCATCAATGCACCAGGTAAGAATTTATTTTCCGTAGGGGTATCCACTTTAGAAAACAAAACACACACACATTAGAGTTTAGTAACTAAAAATATTCAGCTTTTGAGGCCAAAAAGCATGCATGCATTTAAAATTATTTTTAATTGAATTCCAATTGTATAAATGGGAACATATTTACCCGGCTCCAGCTGTAGCTGCTGCTGTGGCAGTAGCAATACCAAGACCACCTCCATAAGGATATCCTCCTCCAAGTCCACTGGATACAGCGTTAGCACTAGCGAATGCAGTACCCTGGGATCCTCCGAGACCGTAGAAGCGACCACTTCTCATATTTTCTTTGGCTTCTCCTAAAATTAAAAGGTGGGGTACACAAGAACCATGTCAATTAAATGATCCATGCAATTTTTTAATTTATTTATTTACATTCAACGTTTAATTGATATAAGTACCTTCCACACTAGCTACTGGTGATGCCTGGACAGCCGCCATAATGCACGAAAGCACTGCAACAACGGCGAACAAGGCGATGAAAATGTTCTTTTGGGAAGTCATTTTTGAAAATTTGAAAGTAGCTTGTTGGAAGCTTGATTTAATGAAAAAATAGATTTTTCTTGAACTTTTTGAGAACTGCTCTGTAAAACTTGAGTAAAGTAACTGATTATGTTGAGTACATGCGTTGAGAGTTTTTATACAGAACAATGACAGATATGAACTGGTTGAAAAAGGTACCCTTGAATTTGGTATACGCATAGACAGAAGGGCTATTTTGAAACGGGGGATACCCAGTATTTATTGTTAACAAAAAGGCTCAGTGTGTGCTTACACTTCGACACTCAATGTGGAAAGCCCCGTTATTGTTACCTTGCAAAGGGATTTTCCCAATTATTCAAAAATATTCGTTTTTCCAGTATTAACATTTTTAAATGATTTATTTTTTCTGCTTGATTTTTTTTCAATATAATAATTACCTTTTCTTCTTCTTTCCATGCCATATTTAGTATCGTCAGTTGCATTAAAGCGCATTGTTATAGGAAGCGGAAATGCAGTACTCAGCCATATCCTTTAGTCCTTTTGTGGTGGTGTTATTACTATCACTCTGTACTTTGATTGCATATTTGAATTAACAGAAACAACTACTCATTTGAAGTTATCCACAAGTTAAGTATGCAGTAGTTTTCATCAAACTCAACTCCATTGTGAATCAAGTCAAAAGGTATCGTTTGTATTATGCGTTAAAAAAGAATGTCATTGTGGAATAATCTTTTATAACCCCACTTTAAATCAAATCTAATATTAGGGATTATCAATCTCTTTTTTAAATTCTTTTTTCTTTAAATATTACACAAAATTTTCAGAAAAAAAATCAAGGCTCAACAGGAATATAATATGTACCTTTCTACTCCAATTACGACCATAATCATTCGTCATAAGACAAAAGGTATCGTTTGTATTATGCGTTAAAAAAGAATGTCATTGTGGAATAATCTTTTATAACCCCACTTTAAATCAAATCTAATATTAGGGCTTATCAATCTCTTTTTTTAATTCTTTTTTTTTTAAATATTACACAAAATTTTCAGAAAAAAAATCAAAGCTCAACAGGAATATAATATGTACCTTTCTACTCCAATTACGACCATAATCATTCGTCTAAAGCATATTTATAAAGTTCCACCATTCCCATTTCTTCAGAACACGGAAATGTAACATTTCGCCTTTTCAACTTGTCAAGATAAAATATGCTGCAAAATTTTGGATCTGGCACGAGAAAAATAATATTATTGCTTTGCTTTTTAATAAATAGAAGCATTTTGTAATTTTAATAAATATCGATTTTCCAGCATGGGTAACAATAAGCTACAAAAGCTTACCATAAAAGCAGGTCTAAAGCATGACATTTTGTCTATCACTAAAATATAATTTACAATCTCAAACCATGCCTTCATAAAATTCCCGAGTTTTGTGTATCACGTTTATAAGCTCCACATCAAGATGCTGTTGAGAAAGAGAATATTATGCCGAATTTAATAAAAATGAACACTTGTAATAAAAGTGTTTTTAAATGTCGTTTCGTTTCATAACTGTAGTAAGGAATCACAATGACTATTGTTAGATGATGCTCATTTTGCGCGAGATGAAGTCAGTAATCCCTGCAAACTTAATTTCGTTTTACATTTCCTTCGTATGTAGTGAATTTAAAAAGTCCTCAATCTAAAAAGGAGCATAATATGCACCTATAATATTTTCCTGGAATGCGCATTTTTGTGCTTTGTAGAGTGTACCAGATATAAAATATAAATGATGAACAGAAGAGAGTGGATTAGAAATTCATGACTTTAGTTCTTATGTTTGTAAGCAATGTAAATTATGGCAAAAAATTATGAGGT
>JAHZNC010001524.1:0-11693 GCA_027744095.1 Zhuqinia jingwanae
GCTTTAATTCTCATAAAGCTTTATTGTGGCAGCGGTTGGTAGCAGCAGTAGCAGTAGTGGAGCAAGAAAACGCATATTATGAGGTAGAGGTGGTTACTATTTATATAGGAAATTACTATAAATGTATATGAATAAGTCTTCCATGAAACTACTGGAAAGCCTACGACCACCTACAACAATGTTCTCTGTTTGCGCTAAAACCATCTTGGAAAAATGAAATTTAAAAGGAAAGAGAGAGAGAGAGAGAGAGAGAGAGGATCCCTACCTCCAAAAAGTTTCTACTGGCCTGGCAATCTGAGCATTTTCATGTTCTTCTTTTCTTCTATATATCTTTCTCTTTTACATTATCTTTCGCAACAAACTTTTTTCTCAAGTAAAAGTAGAAACATTTCATGTGTACTTACAACTTTCTTTCTTTCTACCTGGAAAACTGCAAAAAAGGGACAGAAGAAAGTATATAGAGGTCATTGTGAAATTGATATGACGAAAATGCACATATTTTAACAACTGGAAATGAAATAAAAATGACTCAAGTAGTAATACTACTATGAATGCTTTACGATGCAAATTATTTTTCAGTTCTAATTTATAGCAACAAAGTACAATAAAAAATCAAATTGGAAAACAAAACTACTGGCCATTTTAAGATGGATAAAATTACAAGGAAGTAAATAAAAACTAAATAATCCTTTAGTGCATTTGAAATTAAATAAATATTTAATGGTTTGTACAAGTTCATTTTTATAAGAAGCGAACAGAATTACGCAAAAATGACATTTATATTTTGTATTTATATTAATTAGTATGTCGGTTTAATGTCCACTCGTAAGAAAGTCATACATCGTTTTAAAAACGCACAAAAATTATTCGTAAGAAAAATGGAACCCACCATAAATCCATGCTGTAAAAAAAACTTTCTGAATTCAAATTCATTTAGGCATCTTTTTAATTTTTTATTTCATCCTCTTAGCAAGAAAAAGTTGGCGTTTATAGAAAACTTTCTTCAAGGACCAAAGTGGACTGGGCAGGTATTAAGTTATATATGACGGAAATTGTCGACAAATATTCATGCATACCTACCTACTTTTTCCCTTGCAAACTTTTAAGTGTGGTTTCAACACAGAAAAAAAACAGGTAAGCATAAAATTACATTAAAATATGCACACTACGCAAGTTTCTTTTGAAAACTTTATTTGATCTTTTTTATTTTAAATGTGGTTGGTATACATTTTGCTTAAGGATTCGGGTAAAATGAAATATTGTAGTTACTAAGAAATGAAAGTTTATGCATTTATTTATTACGCAAGAATTTGTACCATGCATGCATGTATGTATGCTATCTTATAGCTAAATTACTGCTACTTTATAATGCTTGCTTCTGCTGCTACGTTTATTATTGAAATTTGAAATAATTACTTGTTTTCGTAATATAATTTTGATTATAACGATATTATGATCATTTAATTATTTTAATTATTTTTTTTCTATTTAAAGTTTCCAATCAAATTTATCTTACCCTTTTAATTCGAATTTTTAAGTAATATCAAATAAATCATGTTAAATAAATGGCAGTGACCTGACCGGTTCCAACATTCTAACTTGGACACCAATAATGTTTATTCTTTTATTTGATATAATATTTGGCAGGTAATATCGAGTTGCGAATGTTAAAATTAAAATGCCCTGCTTGGACAGCGATAACTGTATTGTTCGTGAACAAAGATTTGCATTTAGAGCACGCCCTCCAACCCGTTGCTGCTGCTGGATGGAGGGAGATAGTGTGATAATTACACACTCGTCAGATAGTCAACCATTCATCACTTGTCAGTCATGTCCATACACAATCAGCTAATTGTTACATAAAATATTTAAACATATCTGAATGTTATACATTATAAGGTTGTAGCAGAAATTTTGAAATTCCAAATCTTAAGAATACTTTATTCCAGCACCCACCGACGCCGGTCAAGGATTTGAATAGAATGCCACCACTGCACACTTCAGCATCTAGGTGGTCTGTGTGTGAACCAACGTGGCAATGTCCAATTGGGTAAGACATTCATAACTATTTAATGAATCAAAGTTATATTTCATTCTTATTTAATGTAAAACTGCGTCCGAGAGTAATCGTATTTTTTTTTTTAATTTAATTTGTGTTGGTGCTTTGCAAGCTTAAGACAACAACTTCCGCCATCTTCGCCTATTTCAACAGCGCCCAGAATTACGCAACTACCTGTCGTCAAGCATCTAGGTGGTCTGTGTGTGAACCAACGTGGCAATGTCCAATTGGGTAAGACATTCATAACTATTTAATGAATCAAATTTATATTTCATTCTTATTTAATGTAAAACTACGTCCGAGAGTAATCGTAATTTTTTTTTAAATTTAATTTGTGTTGGTGCTTTGCAAGCTTAAGACAACAACTTCCGCCATCTTCGCCTATTTCAACAGCGCCCAGAATTACGCAACTACCTGTCGTCACCACGTGTCATCAGAAAAACCGAAAAATCCGCACCACCACAAAGTTTTCCATAGTTACCACCACTAGTAAGTTTTCCATAATTTAATTTACTTGAATTATTGTGACAATTATTGTGGTACGAAACATGACCTCTATTAATATTGATATCCATGTCCCTTTAGATATGGAAGGAGTTCCGGAAGTTTCATCTACTTCAGCAAATCAGAACGACAAACCCAAGATCAACACCGCCGTAATTTCCAAGTTATCGTATTGTTCACCAAAAACTTATTATTGTCCTACTTCCCTAGCTGGTATACCATACACCATCCGCGTTGGAACTAAGGATGTGACGATCGGCAACATTAAGATTGAAATACGAGCTTGTGAAGAAGAAGACCATCAACCACTGATCCACTTTTGGAAACGAATAAGCTCATCGTCACACAAGGAGCAGAACTCCTTTCCTTGTACTGGTCTTGACGCAACAGTTGTGGCATCTTCTACACTCAAAGGAATTCAGTCTGATTTGAGCTACGTTGCGGAAGCAGTTTACAACCTGAAGAATGGGCAAGAGAGTCGCTCAATCTGTGGATGTATCTTGGCGAGTAAATTGACTGGTCAGGATTTTGTCATGTCAATGTCCCAAACTCACATCAACGTTTTTCCGGGAGAATGGGGTATGGTTTTGAATCTCTTCATACCCGCCACAAGAATTTTAGTGTACTTGTTTGGAAAATTTGGAGATGCACTGTTTATCAATGTACCGATCATTGATCTGAATGTAACTCAATCCAACAATCCAAAGGTGACACTGGAGTTGTACAAGGAAATTATTCAGAAAACAATTAGGGCCGCCTTTGAGAAAGGACTAAAAATGACTTTGTACATCGCTAAGGATAAATAATGAAGTGGAAATTTTTAAGTCTTTTGGCTTTCGCATTTTGAACCAGTTACGATTGGATACTTATAACGCGATTACGCTGATGGTTCGGCATCCTCACATACGTTCTAGTTTTAGACAGCGCCGATAGATAATTATGCTGAATGTGTTATTTTGCATTGAATATGTTTTTATCAACTATATAGTAATTATTTTTTGACATAGCAAAGCGTGGAATTATGTATGTTTATATAATCATGAAAACTATAACTGACATGCTTTTCTTATTAAGTCGTATTAAATTTAAATTAACAAACAGTAAATTTCGGACAACTTACCTAGTATCTCCAGCGTGTGTACTTGCTCTTCTGGCGTGTAGGTGCTCAGCTGACAAACGTAATCCCCTCCATCCTGCGGTCTAACTTTTTTGATTTCGAGGTCAAAACCGTTGACTAGGTCAATCCGCTTGTCCATTGTAATTTTCATCTCCCCCGCAGAGAGCACGGATGGGCCTCGTTTCCACAGCAGAACATACGGACCTGGGAACATACAAGAAATAAAATTTTTTCCGGGTTAAAAAGTGAATATTATTTTATATATTATTAGGCGTTATTATTATGTTTTATGCATTCATTCGTTCATCCATCAAATCATTCCATTTGAATTAAGGTAAAGCCTTTTTCGTCTACAAAAAAAATACTGAAAGCTTCATATGACAGGTGGGATTCTTACAAGTTTCCTGAGTAGAATATTTTATCATCATTCTTCTAGTTTTGCATTTTATATGTGGAAGAGTGGAAGTCGAGCGAAAAAAGAAGAAGAAAAAGTAAAGAAAGTCGATTTGCATGCTAAATAGATCTAAGGCATGTCCCTCGGCTCATCTGCAAATTTTCTCGTTGAATGGATGATCAAGGAAAAAATGGAGGGAACATTTTGCACAAATTCTATAAAGCCAGCCTACACTACACACACACATACACATTACTGCCAGAGCGTTTTCTGGTAGAAAGATACACACATAAAATAAATACATATACCTACATCTCTATTCAATTGGGATTGTGTGACTATGACTTTTATATTCCTATTATTCAATTTTCCAAAAAGTAAGCAAGGCAAAAAAGGTATAAAAAAAAGAAGATGAGAAATATCCAGATCAAAAATGGATTAGATTTTATCCGCTTATATATATCTCAAAATAAAAATGAGCACACACACACGACGAATAAATGACGAGAGAAAAGAAAATCATCTTTCAAGAAATCCTACGAAAACACAATAAAACCACCATCATCATCATCTTCATGAAATCATCATCATGATAGGTTTTCTTTCCAGTTTAGTTTGCCTTTGGTGAAGAGTATTTCTTTTTCATTATAGATTTTTGTGTGTGTGTGTAGTCCGGGACTCTGGTCAAGACAGGAAGAGGAAATTTCTCGTTTCCTCCCAGAGAGCCTCCTTTCCCCCCAAGAGCATGTTGTTGATGCCTTCCTTTTCCTTCCGCTCGGCGCACACTTTTCATTTCCTTATCTTGTTCCATTATCATCTCAACTGAACCAAACAGGGAGAAAAAGTGGAAGTAGTATTCCCAGAATAAAGAGGCATAGGTATATAGTACAAAAACAAGTAGCAAAAGCAAAATAAGAAGAAGATTTCATAGCCAGTGGCAAATGGCAGTTATATACAGCAGCAGCAGCAGTGACCATTCTTGCTCTCATTCGTGCCACGATAAACTTATCAATGATCATATCATCTTTTACGAAAAATTCTTCAAGAGAGGCCAGCTACGTCCTCCACCCACCAGCATATACAAACCTACCTACCTATACCCAAGCTAAGTACGCACATCTACCATCATTGCATTACTGCACACGTAACATAAAATGAGTTTTTGCCGGAAGCTACAAGTTCTTGTCGATGAGCATGTTTTGTGTAGTAGAATGGAGCTGGAACAGGCCCTTAACAAAATGAAGCAAGCGGAAAAGTCATTCTCTGGAAATGGCCAAACAACCGTGTAGAGAAAGACTGTGTTGTGAAGTACAGAGAGCGAGAGGGGAAAATATATAGAGATAAGCTTATAAAGCTCTCAGTAATCATCAAGATCAGATACTACTCCCTTTTTCTATGCTTGTGTGCTATATAGTAATCATGATCATGATGATGGGGCTCGGGGATAAAGTAAATAAGGAAAAGAGAAATAACCACGAAAGAAAAACGTGAGTCGAGGCAATAAGAACATTTTCAATGAAATAAAAGGATACTTAATTTTATTTTTCTCTTTGATAGATAAAATGGGATGGTCATTTTTTTCATTTTCCAAAGAAACTATTTTTTTGGACAATTTTTTTTAAAGAAAAAAAAATTGGAAAAGTTTTTATACAACGAGCATAACAAGCAGCATACAGGTTACTCTTACAATCTCTATTGCTATACATAGCATTACATTATTATTTTCCTCTTGGCACAATTATAACTTTGTTTATTTGTGCAATTTTAGACGAGTGGTTTTTTTACTACGTTGCGTCGAATTCGATTGTAATTTAGGTGCAGCTGTCTACCGCCTATAGTTTCCGACTATCTCAATTACATAATTTTATCAGCTACATAAAAGGACATCATATTTTTTGTTTCTTTAACATAGTTAGGTACACACACACACACATACATAACTTCATAAACGCAATTACCACATCTTTTGTCTCTTATCGTCTGTTAGATCGTCCAGTTCAAAGTACTATCATAAAATAGCGTCCAGCCAAAGTGTTCAGTATAATAACATTGTAGTGTGTGTGGGTGTCTAGCAAGTAGTAAGCAAGTAGTTGCCATTGTATTTTGGAACATTAAATATCTATGGTACTATCGTAAAGTCTTAATAAAAGAGTTTGACTTGACACCATATTTTCTCTTCTCTTTTGTCCTCTTTCTAAAAAAAATACGTTACCTTCTACACTTAAAAAGTTTTAGAAGCTGCGTTGGAAGGAATGTACTTAACTAAAAATTTATTGAAGTATATTAATACATTATGGATCTATCTACAAAAAGGAGGAAGTAACATGTAATCTCTTTTAAAAATATGTTTAGTGCTACACACATTGAAAACTATAGAAGTCATCGTTACTGCTGGGCTCATAGCATAACATATAGCAGTCATGATGTCATAGGTACATTATCAGCTACGCATAAAGAAATCGTTAAACCCACTTTCCATTAAGATATATTTTAAAAATTGCTGAGCATCAACGGGATTAAAATCTTGAACTTTGTGATTATGTGTCATGTAAGCGAAACAAATTAAATTTTCTTTATTTCTCTGTGCGTTTGGGGTAAATTTTATTTAAAAAACCTTGAAGGACAATAATATATAAAGTATACATAGTTATGTGTATTGTGTATGTATATTTCTCACATTTTCAGGAGCGTTTCGAGAGAGATAGAAAGCGAAATAGTGCTTCTTTTTGTGTGAATACATGACTAAATGGTGTGGTTTTCACATATTTCTGGAAAGTTTGGACAGGCTGACTCATTCATGATATTGTTGGCCACATACAAACACTGGCTATAACCAGCAAGAAATACTTTCTTTCAAACAAAGTCTCACTCAATCACGCAACCCATAAAATCGAAGGAGAAAAATGATGAATGACTTTGTCAGGAAAATGCATCTTCCTCACGCTTGAAGAAAAGCTGACTCTTTGCACGCGCTTTTCCCCCTTTCATATCACTGAACTTGCATGTATGTATGTAGATATATATAGAAAGACATGTAAAAAAATTCTCACATTCATTCATCCCATGCATGTTACAAACTATTACTTATACTAAGCTCATGTAAGATTTATCCCAAAAAGATGGGCTTGCGTGGGTGGATGAAACCTTCGTGACTTGACTTACCCAAATTGTCCACTTGACACGGAAGACGAACAGTATCCCCGATGACAACACGAAATTTCTGACCTCGCGAGATAAACTTGGGTGTCTCCGCTGTCATCTCCGTTTCCTCCTCTGCGTGAACTGCAAAAAGAAAAGACGAACAAAAAAATGTATAAAAATTACTTTCTCAATTCTCACTTTTTTATATTATAAATCGTGCTGGGTTGCTAGAGCTGATGCTGCTGTTGATCAAAAAAGGGGAAAAAAGTATTCATGCCTTCCAGCTGTCCACACACACGTTCATCATCCTTTCATTCACCATTTATCAAACCGCTGCGCTCACACAAAAAGCTAGGAAACAATTAACAAGTCTGTCCTGCTTGTCCTCTTCCTTTTCATTCAATCAACATTTGTACTTTTTTTTACAAAAAAGGAATCCCCAAGGAAATCCGGACAAGAGACAACATGACCCTAATTTCTTCTCTTGATTGGTAATGTGTTCTCAAGCAATTTTAAAGCCACTAGGAAAAAATATAAAATGCGTACTACTATCGTATGAAATATAGGTAATGTATAACAAAACTCTGTTAAAAGAATCAGATTGATTCAATAGTACACAAATTCTGCCTAATAACCAACTGAACCATAACCGTTTGATGGAAATTCACCGATAAGCCTTTATTATATTGATTTTCTGCTTGAAGGAGTACTCATCTGGAAATACAAATGCAGTTTGTACTTTGGTACTGGTACTTATCTAAATATAAAATAGTTACATTTAGTACAGATTTTGTGACTTGGATTCAGTTTATCTGATTTTTTGCCGCATAAGCTACAAGTTGAAGTTGGGATGACAATATACCTACATTTTTATTAGCCACCGGGACTGAAAATGATATTGAACCCTTTTCCCAAATATATATATTCTAAGCCATTAAATTGGATATACTTGTATTACCATAATATGTACATTGGCGACCACAAGACAGGAAGTCCTCACACGAACACGAAGAATAAGTTGTCTTAACTTAACAGGCATTTGGGGATATGGTGTCAGTAATAAAAATAAAATATTTAATAATGTGCAACACATACGATGCATTACATTCATATTTAAGTGCACTTATATTGCCACTCATACCCATGCCACGTGTATGGGATATAAAAAGAATGTTTAACCTTCACATTTTTACAGAATAAAGAGCATTTGCATGTGAAAATGCATAATGATAACATGAGAAAATCTCCGGACGGTTTTTTGTTTGAAAAGCTACTTAGCCACCCAAACAGGCAGCCAAAATTTAACCTTCCGGTTTAAGGATTACGATGACTATAAATCTGAACTTCCCGTTTCCGTTTTATTTTCTAAAAAAATGCAGTGGCAAAGGCTCATGAGTTTATTTCAACTTGATCTACTACACCAGTCTTCTTCTCAAACAACGTTTTTCAGGATAATATAATCTAAGCTCCTGTAAAGCTACTAAGCGTTATACCTATGTATTTTTCAGTGAACTGTTCTGTTTTAAATTTCTAAAAATAACGGGGATAACGATCATCTAGAAACAAAGTGCATTAAATTTAATTTCGTTTTAACTACGGAAACTCACGCTAACAACATTGGTACAAGTTAATGAATGACAATGGTCATAATCATAATAGTCATGCACACTACCAAGCACCCACAAATGCCTTTTTTTTAATAGTTTTTATATGTTGCCTCTTCCATCAAAATGAGTGCACCATATATGAGTAATTGGTGAGAGTGACAGAGGAAATGGTTTTTAAAAAATAACCTTGATTGTTGCAGTTGTAAAGACCTTTATATGTGTGCGGTATATACATTGATACGATTATGTTGCTTGAGGCATTTATATAAAATGAGAAAGTGCATAAAATGTTAAGTAATTGCAGGTATGCACACACACACAAAAAAAAAGTTAGTCACGAAATGGGTTCTGACTTTTATATCCCCGCACACACATAACTGCAATGTTTTACGGGTAACTACGACAGAGCAGACAAATGAATTAATGGCCGTAATAACTGGTTGGTTAACTAGTAGCAAAAGGCATAACCCTAAATTTGTTTGAATGAATGACCCATAACGTTATATATGCAATAATGTTGAATGTCACGTCACGTACTGCAAAATGCATTCCTTTGAATTTAACTTGTCATGTTACATGAAAACGTGTAACTATTATGTAAATTGTGCATGCGTTCATATATAAAAAAATACTACTATTTGTGATCCAAATATCAGGGTAGATTTGTCATGTTATCATTTTATGACCTCGTAAAAATAGTCACCTTCCCAAGAAATAAAAGAAATTTATGTGTATTTTTTTCTCGTGTAGCAGCAGAAAAGTATGTATATATCTATATTGATTACCACAAACGGGGAAAAAATCGGTTGTGGTGTTGTGAATGTTGTGATTCTACAAGGTATACGAATCGAGCTAAGTATGTATGTATCAATACTAAAGTGTCAATATAAAACGGTGGTTGGCAATGTTGGCATGGCGTTATAATAATAATAATAGTATTGTTCAGAGCCAGACAAAGTCGGCGCCTGGTCACATACTATTTTCTTTGTGTGTGTGTGTGTTTTTAGTTGAGTAACTTTATTTTCTCACAAAGCGATTCTTTTATTTATGCAGATTTATGGACAAATTGTAAATGCTGACTCGGGGACAAGCTTATTGGATCTTGGATTTTCTGTAGAGCTATGGAGACAGTGGTATCATATAATATACAGCCATAATAGGTAGTCATGGTAAATAATAAGTCAGTATATGGCTTTTTGGACAAAAAGAATACAATTCAAGATTGACATGGAAAAGGTGGAATGAGAGAGAAAAAATCCGTGTTGACATAACGTTCATTTCCATTCTAATTACAAACTTTCGTCCATGTTTGGAATTAATTAGAAAAGATGGCAATATTATTTACTTTTCTTTTATCATAAAAGTTTTTATACTACATGTGTGTGCATATGAATGTATTTATAACTGGAAAAGCGATAACCTATACCAAGAAAGTCCATAAAGATAATTGGTTTGTTGTTGCGGAAGGGTAGGAATATTCCCATCTCACACATTTTCCCAATAATCAAACCAACAATACAAAAAAAAATTATCAATAATGATTGTCAAGTCCGAAAGAAGACATCTGTGGACTTGCTCAGATATCTGTGAGTGAATGAATTCTGGCTTTTATGTGGTGCACAATAATATGTACATTGACAGATGATGTAAAGCACTTAACGCAAAGCTCATAAAATCATATAAGCAATGAATTGTAGGAAGATGAGTGCTTATTGTAATCAAAATACAAATGTATTATTATGAATATGAACAAATGATGATGGTGGTTGATGCATTATGAATGGGAAGCCACAATAATAACATGTTATTATATGGACCCTACTCATAGTATCCATCTACTAGACTCAACAGACTCACTCCCCCACCCGCATATCGTTCCGCATCTGTCAAATTATTATGACAGGTTGTATATATACGACAAATGTGTACGGCACGTAAAACTAGGGTGTGAACGTGAAATGCGTGGGTGGCCAAACGCAAGCTTTACACATGCTGTATGTATATGCCCATGTCTTACTGCCAGATCTCTCAAAATAAAATTAGACCCAAAAACTACATCTATTTTTCTCTCTTTCCATTTTCCCAAAAAAAATGTGAAAATATTGGAAAGATTATTTGTGTAAGTACGTTTTGTTTGTATAATGAAGTGGGAAACGGGGATATAAACGTGCGTAATAATAATGTGCGTAAAAATGACTTGCATACAAAATGCATTCATGTTTACATTACTTACTTATATATCTCTTGACTAACTACCATACTTTTATGCAGCGTTGATGCATTCTGGCTGTAAGCCAGAATTATGTGCATGCATCCTATATATAATAATGCAGTTCATATACAACCATAAATAAAGCTCTCTTGTTTCATCCGTAAAGTAATTCGGTAGTTCAAGGGAAACGCATGCATGATATAACTTGTGAAGTTTTTCTTGTACAAATAAATAAATAAAAGGTGAATCCAAAAAGCCAAACCTATTTTCCCTATTTTCTTCCATTCACCCACACAAAATGTATGCAGTATATTTTTTTTTTTCATTTAAAAATCCAGATTTCTCATCCCCCTAAAAAAAGGAGCCAATTTTGCTTTGAACCTTTTACTTTTTATTGTTGAATAAAAGCTTTCATGTATTACATATGTATCAAACATGCAAGAAAATTCCAGAATAGGTGCATTGCATAAATACATCAAAATTTTTTTATACATACAATCGGATCCGATCCGAATATCCGAGGCAATAAATTTTTTATTCTCTTTTTCCCCGAGAAAAAATAGTGTAGAATTTATTAGATTTCTCCGAATAAATCACTGTTTGTCGATAACATTTCCCCCGGTAAGTTTGTCTCTCTCTCTCTTTCTCCAGCTCGATAT
>JAHZNC010001525.1:0-25041 GCA_027744095.1 Zhuqinia jingwanae
GACGAGTCCATGCATTTTTTATTCTTTTCATTATTCAAAGAATAAAACTTTTATCTTGTAAAAGTTTGTATGATCCGTACTATAACATGATACACTTTTTTTATAAGTTTCAAATAATGTTATCGATATTTTTCACGATAGGGAATATCAAGTCAGCTCTCAGTGACGTTGACAATTTGTAACAGGCTTCTTAGTTTGGGAGAGTAAACAAGGTATCCAAACCTTAAATGTGTAGGTATGCATTGTGTGCACACATGTGTATGTGTTTGACGAAGCCTAATTCTAGATCGATAACAGAAGATAATCCAGTTTTGTTATTAAGCAGGAAACGTCGTAATAAGCAGAAATCCAATAACATCCAATATTTGCTTTTAATAATGGAATAATTTAAAATATTCCACTAAAGCGGAGCTCAACTAGCCAATATATAAATAATCCAAATGTCACTTCACTTCTATACATTATACAGCTTTATGTAATATGTAATCCACATCTTGGTTCCTTTATGCACACATGATAAAGGATAGAACGCGTGTCTTGTGTGTATATCAACAAGAAACAGGATTCGCAGAGAATAATATTTCCCACACTCGAATCCTTATAAAACCGCTTTTCTCAAAACCTTTGCACAAGTGGGATAAAAAAAAGGACAAACTGGAGCAATGGAGTACAGTTCACACATACACATCCACACAAACACACACACTTACTCACACCAAAAGCAGCTTTAACTTATTATTATTATTCTTCTTCGTCTCTCGTAAAATATTATTTTGTGTATACATGAGTCTCTTTTCCCGTCGACTCCTTTTGCTTGCAGACTGAATGAATGACTGATGGGCTACCAGGAAAGAAGGAGAATGTACTATAGAGATCCTCCTCAATGAGTGTCAACTCACAACAGTGAACAGCCCGTTCCTTGTCCTATCCATAGTAAAAAATATTCTATCTTCCTATATACTAGTAGTAGTCTGGTTGTCTTGTGTGTGTGTGCACTCTCCCTCTACTCGTTATGTACTTTTCGTGCCATCATCAACAGAAAAAGCTATTCTAGGTATATAGCTTTCTCCTCCTATCGGTACTTCCACTACCACCACTGCTGCTGCTGCTGGATTTTGGAAAGGACGACGACTTGCAACAACACTCGCACACATCAGCAGAAAATGTACTACTACCGCACATCGTGCGTCGGAATGAAATAAACTTGTGACTTGTGGTCGTTTCACTTCTTCTTTCTCTCACACAGCTTTCTCTCTTCTCTCTTTGTACTCTTCCTCGATTACTACACTTCAATGTACACACACAACACTCAACTTTGCTCTCTCTCTCTCTGTTTCTCTGACTCGCACTGTTCCTATCGTTATTTTTATGTTTCTTCTTTTCTCGATATGGGTTTCTGCTTACAATATGTATAAAAATGTACAATGTGTACATATAACGCGTGAATATTGCATTACAATGACCCGGAGATATACGTAGATAGCTTTCTTGACTTCTTAACATTAGCTAAGGTAAAACACAAACTTTTCCTTCAACCTGCGCTCACTGCGTTATGTATGGATTCACCTCTTGAGCTCTTTTCACCAAATGTGAATCAGCTTTTAATGTTTGGCGTTATTTTTGAATATATTTTGTACACGAGTGCATGTCTAGCAGTTTTTTGTATATAAGACTTTCTTAATACTATTTTTTCACAATATTGTAACATATGATATATATAATATTGTGGGGTTTTAGTCTATAAAAATACATGTAACGCTGTATACTATACGTACATATGTATGCATGCATGTAGATATGCTTGCATGTATTTTCTTCAAAAAGCAGTGAGAATAAAAAAAACTCATGAACAACCGACCGAGCTCATTTCGTATAGCATGAAGTGTTTGCCGCTGTGTGTGTGTGTGTGTTGGAAAGAGAGAAGGAGAGAGAAAGTACTACTATCACTACGTCGTGTAGTAAACCCATTCCCGTCGTCGCAATAATAACATGAGAAAATGTTCAGAGTTTTTTTTTCCTTTTCCTCTCATATAAGCTATTTATATGTGTAAAAGTTGCTGCTTCTGCTGCTGCTATCCTTTGGCTGTTCACTCCACACGGCCACTAGGAAAACTAGATGATCGTTGTGGATAAAATTGGGACTTGTGCCCGGGGAATGAAGAAGAAAACAGACAAGGAGCAGGAACGACGATAGAAAAATAATAATTCTGGAGGAACAGCAGAAGAGCAAAGCAGCTTGTTGTAGAGGATGTAACAGTGTTGTGTGCAGGCTGCATATTATATGTATATATATATAAGAATATTCACACAAGTTATTTTTTTCTGGTGGAAATAGTATATATAAAAAAAATAGTGTGAGCTTTATTGTATTTCTGTTGAAGAAAGGTACAAAGAGAGAAGAAAAAAAATCTAAAAACCTACACAACCATGTCTGCTTCTGCTGCTTCTCCTGCTGCATACATATTATTTTATAAAAGCAATGAATATTGTGGGACCATGTATCTTACTCTTTACATGCGTGGAAAATAACACAGAATTTGAGGGAACGAGCGAGAGAGAACAACGGAACACTTTTAAAAAGCGAACACATATATTTCCCGCTGTACATATAATGTATGATTTTATGAAATTCAACGCTGTTGAGCTGATATATTATATTGTATGGATAGGAGGAAGTTTCTTTTTTTACCTCTCCAGAAAAATTCAACACATTTTGGTATAGCTACTACATGGAATGAGAACAAACATGTTTATGTAGTATAGTAGCACTACGAGTAAGTATTTTTTTTATACACATTTTATGGGTGGATTGAACATATACTAATATGCATCTATATACAGAGTGTTCAACTGCCTGTCTTTTTAGTAGTGAAAGCTCAACACCACGAGACTGGCTGACTACGTTATGTTCTTTCGTTTCTCGGCTCACACAGGAATAACATACGTGTGTGTAGTGAGCAGAAAAAAGAGGGTTTCTCCATCACCAGCAACAGCAGCAGCAGCAGCAGCAATGCTGCTGATAATAATACACACAAGCACTTACGTATACTATACTGCCATTGGTTTGAATTTTCTTTACTATAGTTTGGCTGCCGCTACTTTTCACCAGATATATGGCTTCATTTTATATACATGCATACTTTGAGTGGTGTAGCATGAATGCATCCTTTCTGGAAGCAGTATAAGAGCAAAAAAAAGTGGAGGAGTATACTTATACTTATAGGAGTTTATATATAACTCATGCCTATAAAATGTTCTACTATTATTAATAACAATAGTATAAAAATGAGTGGAAAGGAGAGCGAGAGAGAGAGAGCAGGAGAGAAATATACTGGAATGATGTTCCTCCTGTAACTTTGCTATTATATGTAGACCATTGCGCAGCCCTGTCCAGCGCAACCCTAACCAAACAAGTATTGATTCTAGGAGCATGCACGGAGGAGCTAACATAGCTCGCTCTCTTTACTGCTGATGTACTATGTAGCAGAGCAGTAGCAGCCACATACAGCCAACAGCAGAGAGAGAAAGCGAAATAGGCATATTCTCTCACACTGCTACTGCTGCTATGCTTATTTTTTTACCACTACTACTACCACCACTACTGGTGCTGCAATGTTATATGCTACAAAAAAGAAGTGAACTAAAAAAAACTTTTTGGATTCTTTTCACAGGCATTCATTTATATTTTGTATGAGTGCCTACATTTAAAAAGAATCATATCGACGGAGATACAAGAATTCCTTATAGGAAAAAAGGAAGAAACCAACATACAAGTAATATTATAAAAAAAAGTATCTTGTCAACTTGTAGTGGTATAGACGCACTGTCATCACTGTCAGCGCTTTGGTAGTAGAAGTATCAGGAAAGAAGTCACAGACCTCCCGATGATAATAGTGGAAGTAGTAGAGTAAAAGCGGTAATATGACATGATATACTATAAATGTATAGAGAAAAGAGAAAATGTTTCCACTTTTTTTTTGTTTTGTTTGTTTCCCTATCCTAATGGAAAACATGTTTTGCTTTGGTTGAAAAGGCTATAATAATGTATGGTATGTATATATACACCAGTCTATTTGAAGTTCTGAACAAGTATGGTTACGAGGAGTTGCTATTCCAGCTCTTTTATACGCAAAATGAGTCGAAAAGGAGAAAATCAGACTTTGAATTGGAGAAAATACATTCCTATATCCTCTTGATATTTCAAGGAAAAGGAAACAAAGTCGCTGAGCGTGCAACATTTTTTTTTAGATATTTTTTTTCCTGGTATGACACAAATTACTCGTTGTGTGAACGTCTATCTCTTCCTAAGTATGAAATATTAATATTATAAATGTATGTTATTTGTATACACATCATAATACGTCTTGTGAAACTTGTACTTAATATAAATGCATATTTTTATACTTTTAAAAGGAAAACGCGGGAAAGCATCTGTTTGATGGGAAACTCTTATGAATTGCACACATTATAGGGAGCATAAGATGGGCTTATAAAACGTAATGTAGCCCTATTTTTCTTTCAGCTACACAAATAAAAACAACCTACCCTTTTTATGCACTATTGTGCATTTATAATACAGGTATATATGTACATACCTATGTACGTATCAGGTACCATTGTAGCTACTAACTAAGTTAGCTACCTTTTGGTAAATTCGACAGCAAATAATAGTATGTTATTTTCTCATTCAAAGGATCCCGTTTAAAGTGAACTCACATGCGTGATTGGATAATATGCGAAAGCGAATAATGTAGAAAATAGAATAATATTTCACTTAAAGCTGAACCCATTCAAAGGATCCGTAATACTAATTGTAAAACATATTTTTGTGTGTCTAAACCCCAAACAGCACACGCATTAATACGCTCTGCCAGCATAAAAAAGAAAAAGCAAAAGAGAATCCCAACAACCAAACTCATAACTTTTAAATAAAGCTATGGCGGAGGATGAGAACAACAATTTTGCTAGGAAAATAGAAATTTTCCTTTTGAATAGGATATTGATGGCTTCCTCTATGCGGATTAACGAGGTATTCGTTCGATCCTACGCACAAAAACACACTGTGCTGTGATGGTGGTGGACTCATCGTGCCAATGGTCTATATAATGGCATGGTTTTGAAAATGGATCCACAAGTTTCTTTTCAAAAGATACACACACACACACCACCGCTATTTTTGGGAAAATGTTTTTAAACAGACCAAAGATATACACGCAAGGTTGTATCTATTCCATTGAAAAAGCCAGTTTAGCAGTGTCATGATCCTAGTATATAACTAGCAATATAACACAGTTATCAATATACTTTTCCATTACTATTATACGAGCTATCCCAATGAGTTCTAACATAGAGAGAGAGAGAGAGAGAGAGAGAGAAAATGTGTTCCAAAAATGTTGTTTGGTTATACCGACTACTACCATCATCATTGTATCTATATGTGTGTGTGGGCTAGGGAGCTCATCTCATTTCTTTAGCATTTCCTTATCAAATTCCCTAGGTATTCACTTTTTTACTCTAAAACTTTTAGATATACGCAATACGTAGATAGGTATATTATACATATGCATGCATGTATATAATGTTTTATAAATCCAAAGTTCATTAACTAGTACATCATATAGCATATGGCTATGGTTGAAACACATAAGTTTATAATATACAAGAAGAGAGAAAGTATAAAAAAAATAGTAAAGGAATACGTCGGCGGCCAAACTCATATTAAAACGTACGACTCTACATGATTACTTTGCATTCTCCTTCTATCTCGCTCTTTCTTTTTTCACAAGTAAAAATAATATATTTAATATACATCTAAGCCCAAGGAAGATGAGAAGAGTACGCGGCACCTCTAGTAGTATACAAGTAAAAAATTCGAGAATATGTGAGGAGTTTTACCATGCTCTAGGAAAAAAAACTAACTGTAAAAATACTTAGATTCAGTACATAAACCTGCAATAAAATACATGTATTTAGACCTGCCGTATCGTTTTTATACATTGCTTAGCAAAGCAAGTAACGAGTGCCTTTAGAGAGAAAGAAAAAATGCAAAAGTGCAGGCAGGGAAGAGCAGAACAAGAGAACAAGTGGAAGAATGTATACATAATATAAAGTTGTATGTCGTTCTAACAGTAGTAGTAGTAGTGGTGGTGGTGGTGAAAGTAGTAGCATCATCATCAGAAAAGCATGATAATCAGTAAGTAGAGAAGAAGAACTCACAAAAAGTAAACACCACTAAAACATGGATATTCTCTGTATTCTTTGCTATATTTAGCGGAACACATTTTATAGTTTGTTGAGTAGTAGCGGAAAAAGAGTTTGTTCTTCTTGTGTCTCCAACTTGCGGAGAATATATATTATGGTCATGTAGGTACAATGTACATATTATAAAGTTTACTGAGAGAGGAAAAGAGAAAGTTGGCTATGGAATGGTTTGAATGTATAAAATCAGTATATTTGTTGCAAACAAGTTTTTTTTTCAGCCTCTCTTCTCTGTTTATTGTACAGTGGCATTATTCAGCTCATACATCACAAGAAAACTTATGTGTACATAGGCAAATAGGTATCTAGGTACATGTTTTCACCCACACACAAGTACATATACTTATAATATACAATGCAAACACAAACAAAATATCAAAACAAGAGATAGGACAACAAACATGCGGGAGTGTGATATTATACAAAGGCGCGGATAAAAACGAGCATACATATATCTGGAATATCTATAATTAGGTATTCGTGTAACTGATAGTGTTACACTATTTGCACTTGTTTTCAAACAAACAACAAAAGAGAAAGTCTATTTTCGCAGAGAGTGGAAAATAGTATGACATTAGCGTTCGACACTAGATAACAGCAAAACACCAACCATACTACTATTTCTACTACTACCGCTAGTACTAATGTAGGGCAAGCGGGGTTTTCTCTGGGAAGTAGTCGTGTATGTGATAGTGGCGGCAATGCATCTATTCTTTGCCTTTGGCCTCTTGTGTCAAGTACAGGTTTTATATATGTATATGTACATAATATTATACTTGTTTTCTTTTCTGGTTGTATGGATTGCAAACACGTTAGTACTTTTTAACCATCAAGGCCATTTGCTTTCGGTGGTGGTGGTGGTGGTAGTGTGGTAAATTGTTGATATATCGGCAAACTTATCAACTTGACAAGGTAGAATTAGAAAAGGAGGGGAATATAAACATGTAGCACGAATACTATAAACTGTGATCACTGGCACATGTGGTACTCGCACTGAAACAGCAATAAACAGCAATAACAAGCGCAGTTCTCCCATACAGTGTAAAAACTCAAAGGAATTATTTGTAAAAAAAATGATACATGTATTTGAAATTTAATTATATGTAGAAAATAATAAATGTATGTGCAGCCTTGTTCATAAAACATGAGACTTTTGTACTTTAATAATATGTTTCCTTTTGCTAGGTGGTATATAGTGTTGAGTTCAAGACATATTTCTATGTGGTGGTAGAACCTATGTATGTACTGTTCCCATTAAGAATACACACACACATATATCAAGTACCGATTTTCTTTTTGCCCGTCAGACCAATCCGTGCGTACTGTTGCATTTTATGGTTTTCTCTCATCTGCCGTACTGAGAAAAGGTTGTGTGAAGAAAATGAAATATTTTACTTAATCTTGACTTGGGGATATATACATACATACAATGTATGTATATGTACTGCAGTGTTAGGTGGGCAAAAAAAGAAATAAATGTAAACCAGAAAGAAAATCTACAAGGACACATATGCTCCTCTCTCTCTCTCTCTCTCTCTCTATTTTAACTATTTTCCTGCTGACGTAAGTCTATGAGGTCGTACTTTGATTTTTCGGAGTTTACGCCATCTTGGTTTATTGCATTTCATCAAAAATTAACAAGGTGGAAAAACCTTAGCCAGCTAACTTTGTGGTTTATATACATTTTTTTGTACCTATGTACCTTTGTGAATGCCTTTTAGCAATCTTCCACAGAGATAGCCTAGGTATTTCCCCTTTTAAAAGAATCTCTACTTTTAACTTTTTGTGGAAAGTCATTTTCATCAAATACGTAATGAAACTGTTTACATTTCGCTGAAATCGCAGTTTTCAGCGCCTGAGAAGTAAATCAGTCAAAAAGGGAAAAGGGGTCCTGATAAAAAATATCCTAAAGAAATTGCTGGGAAATGAGGGCATCTAATATAACTTACATGCCTACTAACATTTCCTCTCATCGCTTTTGTCAATATGGTTTTTCCTCCATAAAAACTTTCTCTATTAAACTAATTGACTTTTGCTTTTAAGCGCTATACATAAGCTACATATATAACGTCATGTCATTTTTGGTGCAATTAAATAATTGCCATTTTGCTATGCCTCGCCTAAAGCATTTTTTTCTGCATTGTTTTCAAGTAATTATTATAAAAGATATGATGTTATACAACTAAAATCGTTGTTGCACTGTTTTTGCTGTATAATACGCACTTTATTTTTCCATCATATTAGTATACTCCTTTGCTCCTTGCACGATATGAAAACAAGCGAGTTATAAAACCAACATTATAACCATAAAACTACAAAAAAATACTATTTTTGTAGATACCAATAATAATAATAGAATACTAGATTAGATAAACAAGAAAGATTCGCGAGAATTTTATTTTATTTTTTGTATCCAAAAGGGGGTAGTTGAAATGTGAGTTTATATAAACTTTGCATTCGCAACTCCGTTGGGATTTGATTCGATTCGACTACTCTTTTCTTTGTACAAGCTTTTGAATCAGACAGGGTTCGGGCCGAGGAAAGTGTGCATAGTGCCTGGTACTGTATGCATTAGCTGTACGCTACGTATGCAATGCATTTCCTTTTGTTTTAGAAAAAAAAAAACTAAAAAATGACGTTCAAGACAAGACACAAGAGGTGTGTGTGTGTGTGTGTGTGTGCGTGCCACTGGTGATTATGTCATGGTCGAGAGAATAAAGAAGTAAAAAAAGGCATGAAGTTTTCTAAGCTGATTAACAAGACTGATTTACCTACATTTAGCAGTTTGTTATATACGTAATAAATACCCCCTCTCTAATAGGAATTATCAACAATGAAATAATACCAAATATGTCTGTTTCTCTGAATAAAAAAAACATGAATGAACTTTGGTAGGTGGTAGGTAGGTATGTCTGTAGCAAAGTAGCTGGAAATGGTAAGATTTTTTCCCATGTGTCTTTCACAACAACCGAGTCCCAACCGAGACACAGAGAAAGAGAGATAAAGTTAATTCCAACTGAAAAAAAGAAGAAGCAAAAGACACAGTAGAGCATAAGACACGGGAATGCAGGCTCGACAGCAAGCTTACCACTTGGCCAAGTGTTTTCTTTCTCAAGAAGGCGTTCTCCTCTCACTCAGTAACACACTTTTTCTTTCTCTCACTTTTTTTTGTCTCTCCCGTTTTTCTCTTTTTTTTTTAAAGTCACACAAAAGTATGCACTAGTATATTACTGAAAATACCTACATGTAAGTATATTCACACATTTTTATAAATATATTAAATTGCTTTTATAAAGGGCTGATTCATATGTGGGATACCAACTCTTTTTTTATTATTATATCCAGTGCTTTTAAACCAACCAACCAGGGCAAGATCAATGATCTTACTTTACAAAGTTTTTATTATATAAAATGAACGACTTCATCGTTATCATTTCCCCCATATAATATATTGCATACTATTACAAACATGTACAGTATACAGCGACCCAAAAAAAATTCATATTGTGTGATGATCATCACCACCATTATTGGATAACAACCAAATGAATATAGGCACCTTCGCTTGCCCCCAGACGATGATGACAAAGACACAAAATAAAATAAAATAACTCGCTCGTTTGTCGTTTGAGGACCACTCAAGCGGATGAAAGGTGTGTGTGTGTGAGTTTAAACGTGTAAAAATTGGCGTTGAAAGAGACGGTTTGCAAGAGAGGAAATTTCTGCAATAAAAAAATGGGTTTAAAAGTACGCCATAAACCTGACTGTAATTTAAAGGCCCTTTAGTGTGTAAAGGGGGTATTAAAAAAAGAGCTATTAAAATTATTTTATAGAAGTAAATGCCCCCAGACGATGATGACAAAGACACAAAATAAAATAAAATAACTCGCTCGTTTGTCGTTTGAGGACCACTCAAGCGGATGAAAGGTGTGTGTGTGTGAGTTTTAAAGGTATAAAAATTGGCGTTGAAAGAGACGGACTGCAAGAGAGGAAGTTTCTGCAATAAAAAAATGGGTTTAAAAGTATGCCATAAACCTGACTGTAATTTAAAGGCCCTTTAGTGTGTAAAGGGGGTATTAAAAAAAGAGCTATTAAAATTATTTTATAGAAGTAATATTGGGCGCTAGAAAACGATAACGTTTACTTTACAGCTAACCACGTTTGAACTTTCAAATAGACCACTTAATAATAATAGACCAACTAGTAGGAGTATATAATACAGAATATAGTAGTACCAGTAGTTTTATAAGTAGGAAGAGAGGACTGGGCGAAAGAGAGAGAAAAAAAATGGAGTGAAAAGGTGACACGACCAGCCACCTCTTTATTCTCCAGAAATTATACCCTTCCATAATTTTCTCCTTTTTTTCATGAAAGAAAAAAAGTTTTCACCCGAAAATCTAAAAGAATAACAGGCGTTCCGTATTTCTTTGTATGCATTGGAATATATACAAAAAAATACGGAAAACTAAATAAACTGGAAAAATAGTTTTTATACAAAGCAGTTATTATAGCGAGCTAAAAACTTCCTTTTTATTGATAGGCATTACACGTGCTTGTTCATGAGTAAATGCAGACGACGGTAGGTAGAGTGGTGCCGCTGGAGCTACAATAATATATACATAGTCTTTTTGGCCTATAATATAATATATGTATTTTATGCATGTAGGTATGTATGTATTTATGTTGGTCACAAGGGAAATAGGATAAAGGCTGTGGTGAAAGCTACTTTCACCTATCCCAGTAGAAAATGACTTGCCCGATAATAACAACTAGAACTTTTGTCCTTCATTTGATCTCTCTTTTTCTCTCTGTTTTTCACCGTTCCACTTTTTACGCTCCATTTGAACGCATCTCTCTCTCCCTGTCTCTCTCTCTCTTTCTATGCATATGGGACCGATGTAGTATATTGTGAATGATGATGAAAAAAGTGGCAAAATTTTCCAACCTCTTTAATATATAAAAAAAACTTCATTTATTTGGTTTCTGTTGTAAAAAAAAGGGTTTTCATGCTAAGCTTTACTCAACAAAGCTTTTGGTAAACACAGCATTTTTGTGTTATGAAAAGGATTTGACACGTTTCACGCTGTATGCCGTTATTCTTTTATCATTCTTTACATCTTTCCTTCAGCAACTGTCTGACAATGAGTCTTTCACTCATTCAGCATTATTATTTGTTTTTTCTCTCTCTTATATTTCGAATACGCAGATAAAAGAACAGGTAAAAACCGAAAACTATGTTAAATTGGCAACAAAACACATTCATTCAATTGATCAACTGGGTGTACATGGTTCATCCATTAGGCATATTTGCATTCCCAGAAAACGAATTCATAATTTTTGCATTTGCTCAGCTCAAATGTTCATTATATTTATCCTCTTTTTATATGCCGACAGAGGGACTGACGGTTTTCATATTTTCATTTTCATGTGCGACGACATAAATAACAAAGTGTCCGTCATCGTCAAAGCCAAAAATATATTTGCTGCGCTGTTTCACAGTGGAAAAGGATACGCTTAGTACATACTCCCATACAAATTGTCCAAAACTAATGCGTTTTTTCCACGTAGCATTCGCAGAGAGACATAAAGAATATATGATGATGATACACGTTTTTTATTATTATTGAACAAAAATTTATGTGAAAAAAGTTTCTCTGCCCAAGCACACATGAGCAGCGAAAAGAAGACACCGTTGGCCTATTCACGAAAGAAAAACTATAAAAAAGAACGAATTAAGAATGTGACTTTGTTGAAAAAGGAAGTGAAATATTTATTGGATATTACTCTGTATGTCAACGCGTTTTCCTCCTTTTATCTTCCTCCTATTTTCTAAGGAGGAAATGTACCATGTGAAAGGTTTCACGTCTTCGTACAGAGACACAGACACATAACATACTATACTCATGAAATGATGATAAAATATGGTTTGCACGTCATGGTGGCTAGAAGATGCATTCAAGGAGATAAGTACTACTACTAGTACTATAGCACAAGCAAACACACACACATCTGCTCTGAATTCCTTGCAATGTGTGTGTGTGCTTAAATTGTATACTACCATTAAATATACAGTACAAACAGACGTTATATATTTTCCCCCCACAACAAGATGAAAATACGGTGGTGGTGGGGGGAAGTGGCTCCAGTTAAGGTCTGTATTTGTCGTGTATTAACTTTTTTCGTATATCTTTTCCCCTTTTTTCACGTGTTTTTGTCTTGTAATATATCTCGCTGTGCTATTATTATGGATATTTTATTGCCTTTCCGTTTCCACTAACAAATAATAGAAATATCAGATACGTGCATGCATATGTATGTGGGCGACAACATTCACACGTTCCCACACACGCTTTTATATGTATTCCTTCAATGTATGTATCTGTATGTATTTATCCTTTGCTTTTAATGGCCAGCTCTTCCGGTCATCTCATGTAACTCTGGTTTATTACGTTTTTTGTGTTGCTTTGGAATACCATCACAAAAGGATTAGAGAAGGAAAGCTAAGAAGAGAAGACGAAAAAAAAAGATGAAGAAAGTAGATTTTTTGGCAAAACAATTTTCTCTTGGTTGTACATATGTATATGGTGGAGAAATCTGTTCTTTGTTCTGTAGTGCTTTCGCTCGACAATATCTTTTTACACAATCACAATAATCTGGACCATTACACATTCTCTCTGCACCATGAAGCAACAATGTGAAATGAGTATAATGTGTATACATATATATATTACAATGATGATCTACATCCATTTTTTTTGTAGGCTTGTGCCAGGAAGCCATATCATTTCGCTAGTAACTCATTGAGAGAGTCTTTGTTTAGATTCATCTGCATTAAGCCCTTTGCTCTGAATTATAATACCTACCTAATGTAGTCTGGTGGAATATTGGCATTTAGTTTGATGTTTTTTTTTGCAAGTATACTTGCATAATACACACACATCTATTGACTTGATGGTAAACAAGCTTATTATGTGAAAGTGAAAAAAAGACTGCAAGCTAAACTTTTGCAATAGAACGGAAATTTAAGTGAAAATGGCTTTCACCTCTGCCGACAATGAAAGTGTTAAAAAAATAGTATGTGTGAGTGGCAATCTTCCACACTTTTTTGTTATTCTCCTTTTTTTTTGCGAACAAAGTTTTGAACGATGGCCAAAATAAATCTCTCTTTCGTGCACATACTTTGCAGGAATGTAGAACGAATAAAAAAGGAAGAGTCTGACTTAAAGCCACAAAATTTCAACAAAAATATCATGCTTACAAAAACTTGATGAATACTGTATTTTATATTCGGATAGATGTATACAACTTTAAGCAGCACTTGGATATGATATAATAAAGTTTGTCAGAATTATTTACATTTTTAAGACTCAACCTGCGGGTGTGCATAAACAAGATATGCCCATATATGAATACCTACACTACTATATTATGTCATTATTGCCTTCTTCTACAAATTGGCCCATTTCCATTAAAAGAAAATGAAAATTTACAAGAATAGTTTATTTGCAATGGGAGGTACACGTTTGGGCTCAATATTACAAGCCTGAGATTCTGGAACAAAGCGCCAAAAGGTGTTAGTCACGCACTTGATGCTACCAATTTCATTTACAACGTGAGCTTCCTTGCTTTTGTCTAATAATGCCGACTTTGTTATTCCATGTAGCAGTTTCCTTTTCACAATGCTACTCATTCTACATGCGATTTTATTAACTACCGAAAGCTGTTTACGCTTTTGTGAGCTGGTTGAAGGAATCGCCTTGCTTGTCTGTCAAATTACTCTGACGAGGTGAGTATCTCAACTTCAAATTGAAAAGAAGTGACCCTTTCGGCCCAAATTTTGTAGATTCTGCTGCTGCTTATCAAATAGTAGGCTTATCATTTTTAAGTTCAGAATCTAAACCTTTCGTTAACACGATGATGAAACGATTCCTTCAAATATTACAATTATTGGAAACATGATTCCAGACTCCAGACATTGCTAATCGATAAATTCCTTCTCCTACTTCCCTACATCGGGTTTTAAATATATTTATTTTCATTTGTTAATACTAAATACAAAACACAAGATGATTTTATGCTAGATAAATATTTCGAACAATAAACAGAAAATATAGTTCACAAAGACAACACGTACGACAGACAAGTACAAAGACCAATTCTTGGAGGCTTCTGACTAAAAAGTGGTGGTAACAAAAATAACAACTTTTTGAGACAAAAATCCTTGGAAAACGATTGTATAGGTGACGATGAGGGTGTAATAAAAGATGTTTATTACTATCAAAAGAAACCAAACCAACCAACCCTTGTATTTTTTTTTGAATATACACACAACAAGCCGTCGTAGTGGAGTGGTGAGGTTAATTCCATTATAATTTTACTACTACTACTGCTACCACTCTGCCATTTCTACAGAAATCATTATCCATAAAAGGAATATTTTCGTTGAAACTGTTTGTCGAACTAAAGACATCTTCCTTTGCATACTTGTTGTTGTGTCACGATAGAAAGGAAGGAAAAACGAAGCACACAAAGAATTCGTACGTAATTGGAAAAGAGCAAAATCCAAGAAATGTACCTACCTATTTACAAACAAACGAGTCAAATGACAGCTGAGTTGGTGCGACATAAATAATATGCACCTATGCATGAATAAGTTTCTCGCAATTAATGGGAAATTTGTGCAAAAACAAACCCATGATGATGGAGTGCTTATTTGCCGTAACAAAATGGGCCACAAAATAGCGATAAGACGAAGAGACTGGCACAAATTTATTGCGAAGTGTTATACAGCAATGTTTACCCCTACAAGTGGTAATAAGCAGTTTGAGACCGAGAAACACACACACACAAATTATTATCATTATCATCATCATCATCATCGACGTCGTTATTTTCCCTACTTCTCTCGTTTGTGTGTGTGTGTGTGCGGTATGGTATGTGGTATGATGGGGAACGTCTTTGTTGTTGTAAGGAAGCGAAGAGTGCTATTACCCTCTTACCGAACAAACAAATAGGAGGAAAGTGTTTGAGCAAGCAATAGGGATCAGCAGAATAAAAACCTTCATTTCTCTCCACGCTCCTTTTCCCTTTAATCCCCACTGCACAATACATACAATATATACTTCTTAAAGCATCCGTTCCTCTGGCTCTTTTTCTTTCCCTTTTTTTTATGCATCTATCTACACTCGACCATATGCATTTCGTGTGCTAACGTACTTTTACGCTTTAATGCGTTTCTTCTTTACATATACGCCACTGCATGAGCCCTTTAGGGACAATGTCATCAATCTATCTTTTCCCAAACAACAAGCATATGGCGAGCCCTTTAAAAAAAGGAGAAAAATGCACCAACAGCAAAGCTATCAAAAGGAAGGAAAGAGCCAAGAGTATATAAGTACTAAAGAGAAAGTAAAAAAAGAAAACCTTTTTTTTCTTCTTGAATTGAACACAAATATAAGTAGAACATCATCTACCTAAATACACTATACTTTTCTTGAGCCAGTTTTTTTTCAGTTCTAAAAAGTTTTTTTTTTACATTCCAACAGGATAGTAGTACACACAGTATGTACAGCCATTTTGTTTACTGTATTTGTATATGGGGAAATTTTCAGCATATGGTGGATAAAAAGTTGCACAACATTTTTTAAACTGACTTATGCATATTTTATACCTATACATGCATACCATACTACAGAGGGGTATTTTTTTAAACATTTTCTTTTCTTTGGTACTATTTGGTTGTGGTGCAGTAGTGGTGGTGGTGGTTGTACTTCTACTACTCACAGGACTGAAATAAATCAGAGTTGCATGAAACATACATTTTTAGAATTAAACACGGAGAAGAAAAATGGAGAATTTTCCGTCACAAATGCAAGAACATGCACACATAAATAGTGCCTATCTCTCTGTACAAAAAGAAAAGATAAATGTCATGGTGTAAATGTTTATATATATATTTTGTGGGCTCTTTTTCGTTGCTGTACATCTAAATACACTATATAATATATATATATATATCTTTATGCTCATATGTACATAAAGAAAATGAGAATGGAAGCCCTTGGGCATCCCTAATACATTTCCCCTGTAAAGTAGGCATACAATAAATGCTTTTTCTTTGATACTTTGTATGCAAAGACATTTGAGCAAAAAGTTTCATGATGAACATGAAAATGTGACTCGACCTGTTCCTAGAAATGGAAGGCCCAATTACACGAGTAAAATCTGTTTATATAGTCTGTCGAGTGATTGTACAGACACTCTGTAAAATGCACAAAGAAAAGGAAGATTTGTGTAGAAGTACAAGTACATAGGTATAATATATTATGCTAGTGCATGCAAAAAAAAGGTTTGCATGTAACTGGGAAAATGGTCATGAGATTGACCTTATATATAAATAGCACACTATAAAATACACCATTACAGTTTGCGTTTTTATATATGTCCACTGAGAAGTGAGTAACGAGACAACTTTCCCTGAAAATTATACTTTTAAAAATAAACCGCCTGAAAAACACACAAGAGTGTGCGCTCACACGTTTTTTTTTATAGAGCCCTGTATGTAATTGACATGTAGGCATGTGTACACTCGGGTATCTTATATGTATATACTCTGTGACCGAAACTGTTGAGCACAACTCTGCCTTGTAATAAAAAATTAGTTGTCCGTCAGAGAACTATTTTTTTCTAATGTCACCAACAGTATACGTTAAATGAATATAAATGTAGTCACTACTTGACTAGTAATAATAAAAAGCTAACATGATATGATAGTGCACTGGTAGTGTGGTATCGCATCGTCGTTTTCATCATCATCTTATAATATATATACATATCCACCTTCCTACCTATATAAACAGGAAGTTTCACTAAAAAAAGAGCTCCGAGCTAATTAGTAACAAGAATGCATATATATTTTGTGTGTTTCTGACTCGACGTTGTTAGATGATGACGATGACACTGCCGCCGCCGCCACCACCGCTTGTTATGTGCTACAGTAAGAAAACTTACTGATGGTTCATTTGTGGCCTAAACTTTTCCAACTTTCCAACAGACTGCAAACTGTCTACTACTGTCGTAGTAGTACTGCCTGCTCATGCTTTTTTGCCTTTGATAAAATGGAACGTTATTCCCCAGAGGCGAGAGAAAGAAAAACTATTATTATTCGCTGAACACATTTTTTTGTGTGGATTTTTATAGTTCATTAATTAGTTCGTCGTATGTCAGAGGAGAAGAAAAAACTTTAGGATTTATTTGATTTTATGAAGTTCCTTTTTGAAGGAAGAAAAAGTGTACTCTCTCAAAATAATATATATTTATATTGTTAGTGCATTCGACCGTTAATGAAAGCAGTTCCGCGGCTGTGAGGATGAAAGTTGTTTTATGTTAATGAAGCAGATGATGATCTTAACGGGGATGTGTGACATTTTATAAAGTTCAGCATGTGTGTAATTACTTTAAAAAACTGTTGATAAATGTATAACTCCATATTGTGTTGGTTATCATCACATATGAAAATTCGTTTTAGAAATCAAGAGAGGTTTTCACTCTCATTTTTATTATTCATGATGCTTATTTTTAGTAATAATGACCCATAACAGAGCGAAATTAAGTCAATTAAATATTGAATTCGTTTTATCATTTCATTTTATTAATATTTCATTTTAATTTATCAATTATTGTCTATCAGTATCAGCAGATAAGTGATAGAGTAGCAGCTACATTGAGCGAGAATAAAACATTCAAAATCTTTGTAGCAGATGAACAAAAAGATAATGTTACCAATGAATGCTCACTTTAACTTAACAGTTAGTGGAGAAACTTATCATCTCCTTAAATTCCTTAAATATTATTATTATTATACGCCATAATAGCCTTAGATTTCATTCAGAAAGTAATTTGCTAGTCATGAGTTTTCATTTTATAGCATGAAAACATGCATGAAAACCAGAACGAGCAAGATTCTCGGTTTAGCATAAACCAAAACAGTATGTTGTTCATATGTTTTTATTTGATACTGACATCATCAAAGTCTCAAGCCAATATGTGCAGGCAGGCACACTTGCTTTTTTTTAAACACACATTACCATATAATAACTATAAATATATAGATTATCATACACAATAATAAGCCTTGTTGCCTTCATATGTACATATATGCCACTGTGATACCCACACATATATCCCTAATGTATTAAAGATAATCTTTTATTTAAGTACTTACCTGGTAGTTGTATTTCCCACAAAGGACAAAGACAGGAATACGTTTTATCATCAAGCTATAATATACAGAGCCAAGTGTTGCAAGCAAAAAAAACGCAGTTTTACAGCAGCAGAAGCAGCAGCAGCAGCAGTTTTGTATTAAAAAAACCACAATCGGAATGTATGGATGTGCGGCGTGGGCTGCCTATTTGTAAGGCTTTACCTCTTTTGTTCTCTCCTTTTCGTCCTCGTCGCCGTATAGTCTAACGATGTTGCAGTCGACATTTTACCGAGATTTATACGAATGTGTGAACAATTTGCATTATTGGATGGGAAACCACTGTTGTGGAAATGGTTGCTCCTGCTTTTTTTTTGGTTGCATTATTATTGTTCAGAACGTAGCCTTTTTTCATGCACTCAAGTGTANATTATTGCTATACTTTTATGACTTTTTGTTTCTTATATGAACACACAAGGATGGGATGATGCTGGTGATCGTGGCCGCATAATATCCTCTCCTTCCGTTATGTCTTTCTGATTTTTCCTTGGCATTGCCGAGTAGTTGGATTGGATTTTTTTGTATATATGTATGTGTATATGTAAACTATTATTACATTTTGAAAAAAAGCTTTGGATTGCACTCCGATTTTTTGGTTAGCTGGCAAAACACAAAATATTAAGCTGCCAAATAAACATGCACAAAAAAGCACATGACTGTCAACCAACAGCCTGCAACATTATACTACAGTATTGAATTTTCTCAACTTTTCTCCAGCGAACGGAGCAAAATTATTGCCAAAATAAATGTGAAAACAATACATATATAGGCATATGGTTTTGCGGATTGTCTTTCAAAAATGATCGTGTCTATTTCTTACAATAACAATTTACCCAAGATGTTGCTCCTACACGGAATGTATTCCCTATCAATCATGTCATATTTTCTTGTAAACTTGCAGAAAAAAAACCTCATTGGCTATTGAATAATCCATGGTTGAATGAATACATGCTCTATTCCATATGGTAGCATCGTAATATCGTAAAGCATGTAAAATATCTTTCAAGTAAAATGTATTTTCCAGATCGAACATATGTGGCTGGAAATATATTTGATTGAGGGTTATGAAATAAAATGAATTCTAATCAACTTTTAAAATTGTGAGAAACACATTGTGCGTTTCTTTTTTTATGATGTGACAGTATAACTTTATGAAAATGATGTCTTTAAAAAAAATTAAAATAAACTATTTTAGTTAAAATTGCAATTATTGTAAAAGATCAGCAACCAAAACCAAAAAGCTTTCTGTAATAATACTTTTTATAAGCTAGTCAATGCAAACGGATGTGTTTATGATGTATGCTAAAGCTTTTGGCAATAAAGCATTTATATGGCTGGGATATATACATTGTAAAATATATTGCAGCAGTTGGTAATGGAGCAGAAACATTAAATTTTCTTCGTCCTTCTCCACCCAAGCCCCAAAAACTTTTTAATGCATGACTCACCTGAAAAGAGACAAGAAAATCCGTTTCTTTATAAATCTTAATAATTTTGTTTATTTTCAAAAAAGGAAAGTTGGAAACAAGCATATAAGCACACGTACACATTTAAGCATCACTGCAATTTATTATTATTATTAAATATATGAATGCTCACACAGTAAAGAATACACAATTGCATTTTTCAATATTATTATTTCATAAAGAGCTCTCTCCCTCTCTATGCTGTAAAAAGTACACAAAAAGCGTTTTAGAGCTTCTGCGTGTGGCTCTTATTTTGTATGTGTGCATATGTGTATGAGGTACACTACCACCCTCATTCTCTTACACGAGGCCTCCGAAGAATTTCATGCTTACATGCTATAAAGTTGTTCAATAATATCGTCAAGTCATGGCTCACTTCGCGCTTTCTCAGAGAAAAAAAAAGAAGGAACATGAAGGGAAAGGAAAGATGAGAAAACATTTTTTTCTTCTCCAGAATTGTGTATCTGAGAAGGAAAATGCAATTTTAACGCGCACGTTCACATTCATGCATTTCCTCGGTTATTTGGCTTTGGCCTGGCTTCATGTTCATTTTATAATAAAACTCGTAATTTTAAATGGCAGTAGCGAGAGAATACTCTCTCTCTCTCTCTCTCTCTCTCTCTCTCTTTATATAAACCTAATACAGAGTTTGCCAAGAGGAGGCGTTCATGCATCTATTAATTTGCAATGTTCCATTCATTCATTCTATATACATACGATATATAATAATAAATATAATAATATATATGTACACTGTGCACCTATATATGTAATATGTTTGGATTCTCATATCAACCTTCTATATGTATTTTAAATATAACCGGATGTAGAGAAGAAAACGCAGTATTAGGTTTCAGCAATAAAATCAAGCATGTTACATGAACATACACACACACACATCTACATTTTAACTATTTCTTATTTTTTTTTTAGTAAAGTGGAACAAGTTACGCACGGAGTATCAACCCAGATCAACGCACACCAACCAGCCAGCCGCCAAATTTGCGTGTCTCTCTAATCCCAATCTATGCATATATATTAGCTGAAAACACTTTCTCCTGATTTTAGTTCATGATACGATTGTCTTTTAAATTTTCCAGTTGCTCCGATCTCAGAATTTCAATATGGTTACTGGCTATAATGTGTATTTGAGATCCCTTATATGACTCAGTTAAATATACTACCTACTAGAAAACGTATAGGAAAGCTGAAACGATAAAAACTCTGTAAAAGAAATAAATTTCTATACTCTACACCGCACATTACACACAATACACACTTGATAGTATCAAATGAAGCAAAACTTGTTAAGTAAGTTAGCAAAGTAATATAATTATAGCATTAGCTCAGACGGATCAAGAAAAATATTAAAATATCTCCAGTTTGTTTTTGGAATACTATATCATCATGCGAGTATATGTATGTCGTCTCAGTTTTGTAATGCTTCCTTTAATTTTTAGTGGCGTGGTGATATCAAAAGAACGTCGGTTGAATATGAGCAAATCAAGTTGACTGTGACTTGATTTATCACAGAAACTTTCCAACCACACCACAGAAAGTAAAACTTGAGACGTTCCAAAGTACTTATCCCAAGAAGGAAAACCACAGAAACAAAGCAGGCAGAAAACCATAGTCTTAGTGAATAATACCCACCACCACCAATTTAAAGCCGTAAAACAGACTTTCGCCTTATGCCTTATTTTTTTTTAAATATTTATGTTTGTTGAATGCATATAAATGTAATATGCAAATACATAGAACAAAGAAAGAAAAAGTTAGTGACATGGTTTAAAGGGATTTTAACAAGCCGCATGTGCAGTTTTGTTAATTGCGAGTCTTTGGTTGCCCTTTTCCTATTTGCCGCATTTTCCATCTGCCCAATTATACTTGGTAATCAGGCCTTATACTATGCGTGTATATCGTATTAAATCAATTACTCAAATATAATGATTTAAAAAAAGTTTAAACCAAATCATACACATTATTACCAACTTATGGGTGTGTGTGTGGGGCATTTTTTTACTAGTCAACTCAACTAACCCCATTTTTTCCTACTTAAGCTTCAAAATAACTAAATTGAAAGTGAAAGGAAGATTTTCTCTCTTTCCTGTGAAAGTATACATATATGTATATATACAGCATGTATGGAGTGTTCATGTAATTGCCACTCCCTTCCTTGCTGAGTTTTGTACATGTTGGAAAGGCTAATGTAGCACATAGCGTGACAAGGCTCAACATGAACCAAAGAAATGACCAAAATTAAGACCGAAAAGTTTACAACAAAACATTGGCGACACAAAGAAAGTATGCAAGTAACTATATATATTTGTTGTACATTCTCACACGGGGTTTTTAAGCACAATACACATATACATACGAGGAGAGAGTAAGTAAACGTGTGTATATGTGTGTGTTGGTTGGTGTGCATGCATATAGGTATATGCCTACGGCGATACGTTCACAGAATCCCTGATACACACATGCACAACATACAATAGGGCTCTATGTTGTTAAACAAGTATATCTGGGCAGGAACGGTTAGAGTTTTTTTTTTCTTCAAAAAAACATTTACCTATGCCTAGACACTGACATGGCATTGGCCGTACACAATATTGAGCACGATTACCCCGTTTCCCCTTCATCTGAAACCAGATCTCACCAAATTTTTTCCCTTCTTTCTTGAGTCATTTAGATCGTAAAGGAATGGTAAAAAAGCAAGAAACTGAGTAGGAAAGTGATAAGAACTGAAGTAAGGTAATATGGCTAGGAAAATCTACACTACTTACGGTATAAAAAAAACAACAAACGTATTGTTGTATGCCACCAACAGAAGTCAAAGAGACGAAAAAACGGAGATTCAACCACATATTATTATTTTACTCTGACTTTCCATTCATCCATCGAACAAGAAAAAAAAATAGGAAAGTGAAAGTACAAGTCGTAGTAGTAATAGTAGCAGCAGAGCAGAGCCAGGTTGAAAACGTGCCACAGGCATATTGGCTAAGCAATATATCTTAATAGAATTTCTATCGATCTTGCCCGCAAGTGTGTAACTCTATTCTATAGTAGTTATGTGAGTACATATATATTTTTTTGTATGTGTGTGTGAGCACGCTTTCCTTTCTTTTTGTGAAATATCCAATGTGCCGCAATGAATGCCTTTTTTTTGCTGGTGAAACATAACACCAAAACAACTACTAAGAATGAATTGTTACTGTTACGGACATATTAGATGGACCAAATGTACTACCTTACATGTGCACATAACGCCATCACTGTTTGTTGATGTTGCTGCTGGACAAAGAAAAAGAATAAAAATGCTCATTGTTGTTATTACAAGACCATGAAGCAAACGAACCAGCCAGATTGGTTGTGACTGTGACAAGTCACTTGTTCCATTCCATGTAACATCCTCATTCAACAGAACAGCAGAAGCAGCAACAAGCCTTATAGCAGCACAGAGATTCCGAGGAATGATTCATTGCAATTTGTATAAGATGATGATATATTTGTGTAGTTTATATACAAACATGCATATCTATGTGTTGTCATTGTAAATTGATACTACTCAAGAGATTCTCATGACCTCTCGCTTGGAAAAAGGGCTAGCTAATTTCCCTTCCAATTCCAACTTGAGTAAAATGCTGACTTTACAACTTTACAATTTTTTGTGGGCTATTTCATCATTAACTTATCAGTCTGTTTCCTGATGATCTAGAGCATTTGACATTTCCTCTTGCAACTTGAGTGGCATGCTGATTTGAACAGAATATTGTGTGGTGTTGAAAAAAAAAGAGTTTCTCTTTAAACACCAACTACTACTGCTACTACTGCAGCTGTCAATTCAGATTCCACATTAGTAATGGATTTTTTTTGTTCTTATACCCACCACCGCGAGATACATACATATACATACATATATGTACACGTGCACAAAATTTAAGATGATCTAGCAATGCACTGGAAACGTCAGTATGTGGTGTTGGTGGTGTGATATGTAAAAGGAAGAGAGCATCATGACTCTAGAGAGATGCAAAAGTTATTTTCTTTGCCTTCTTCTGGTACAGAAAATTGAGGATCAGAGAAATCAGGAAACGGTATTGGCAGATGTCTATTTTTGAAAGAGAATGTGAAAAAACCCCAAAACAAATACACTCAAGTATGTGCTTATGCAGCAGTGTAGTCAATGACTACTAGTCATCAATTGCAGGCAGTGAACATTTTTTTTTTCTTCCAATGTTTTCTTTTCTGCGACGTAGCTTTTTATACTTCCAATCATTTATCTCTCTCGTGGAATAATAATAAATAAAAGTTATTACAGTGTTTATGTTTATATGTGCATGAGCCACTACTATTAGTATTGTATCCAAATTGTGAACTGTATGAACTGCTTATTTCAATGGATGTTTATAGCATACTTTTTTTCTCTTCGGGTAGTGGGTTGGAATGTGAAAGAAAAAGAAGATAGAATAAGTGGTATATGTAATATGTGTAAATATGTGTGGATTAAAAACGTTAATGCAACAACACAATAAGTAGTATAGAGTGATGCTGTTACACAAAGTAAAGTTATAATTGAACTGTCAATTTCACAGGGTTACTTGTACTCAAAACGTGTCTTTAACTGACAGAGGAAAAATGTTTACACATAACAACTACCACTTCTACTATTCTACATCAAAAACGTGCATTTTCTACAGAATAGTTGAGAGGTGTTTTTTTTTCTTCCTTTTCCTGTAGATATGTTTATTTGTATGTATGGATGGTAAACTGCTAGTAGCAATGCGAAATGAAAATCAAACTACTTTCATTTATGTAGTAATTTATTACTACTATTTTGTATCGATTTGCCCTCTAGATATCCCAGCTTTTTTTCGGAGAAAAGATTTAAAAAAAAATAATGCTATTGATTTGTACGGATTGAACTGAATTGAGAATGGATTGAAAATGCTACACAGGAATAAGTTTGATTTTTTTCTGTTGGATTGTAGTTTGCAAGTGAGTGAAAGGTTTTCTCCAAATTGCATTATGAATGATCATGCTCACGTCAGTATTGTA
>JAHZNC010001526.1:0-16675 GCA_027744095.1 Zhuqinia jingwanae
CTTGGCACGTGTGTGCTGTACAAAGGTACTACATGAAGGCGAAAGGGTAAGGCACAATACAAATAGAGTACTCCTTCTTTCTTAAGTACCCTTGGGTCGACAGATAAATTGGAAATGTAGTCATTCATGCGGCAATTGTAATAACGCGTATGTATTTTTTTGGGGGGGAGGAGAAGAGAGAAAGTATAAATAAATGCATAACGTCTTTGCAAGACACTAAATGGTTGGTATAATAAATATGACTGACAGCGCGACCGAATACACACTTGTTCGTCCTGTCGTCTTTTTATAAATCACTACATCGCAGGTAGCTCAAGTTAAAACTTGTGCTGTTATGTTTTGTACGTACCAAAAAAAATGGAAAGTTGATGCACAAGCTCAACAACAAAGCAGCGACAAAATCATAATCACACATATTTCTGCCCTGTCACTGCTTTTCTTACTGGCTTGACTTGCTTTTCCCATCAACATCATCTTTTTTTTTCTTTGGAAAAGTCACGCATCAAGTAAAACAGGGAAAAATAAGAAAGCGGATGATGTGCTGCTGCTCAACATATAAAAAGGAAGAAAAATTCAAATGGTAAATACTGAATTGTGTGGAAAATAATAAATACGGAAAATGTATTTGAATCTGAATAAATAGAAAAAATACATTTACAAAGATGACGTGTGTAGACAACGTTATATTTTGTTGCTCGCACTGACTTGTGTCTAGAGAAAAAAATATAGAACAAGATTGATGGTTCCACACAATTTTTCACTTTTATTATCCTCCCATGAATAATTTTGTGGAAAATCCTATTGTGAAAAAAATTACAAATAGGTATTAAGAGAACCTGTGATTCACAGTAAACATGTATCTAAATTTATTATTTATGCTAAAAAAGTTTTTTCCCTAAAGTCAAAGTGTTAAAACTTTTACAAATTTTAAAATACAAGTTCAAACTAAAAGTGGGCTCATATGAAATGTACTTCCAAGTAAATAAGCTAACGTTTTTAAACTTTTATTACGCTTGTCTAAAATGTCTAGCTGATAGGTACTCAAAAAATGGATACTTGGTGTTTTCACTCACGTCAAAATGTTTATTAAAGAATCATTTCAGCAAGTACACAACATTTTTTCCCTTGCAAAAGTTTAAACTCTGATTTTTAAAGGAACTCAAGTTTCACATTTAACTTGAAGCAGCCGAATAATGAAAATATAAACATGAATGCATAAAATAGTTCTGTAACCAAACGAGTTCCCATTCTCTTGCCTGATATTTATTTACCCTCCCAAACACTTATTGACACCGGAAGTATGTAAAAGTTTTCTTCATTAATTCATACATTTATCTAAAGCCGAAGATACTTAAACTTGCCTGGTTATATGGTGTGATCATATACTGATTATTAATCAGACTTATCTGTAATTGTGTCTGTCAAAGTCTGACTAACCAATGATCAGTGAGGATGATTACAATTCTAATCATGGGAATTCCCAGGAATTATCGGATATCCAAACTACACTTGTCTAATTTTATGATGATCACCATCTTTTATTAAAGAAAATTAATCTTATTTATGTCATTTGATTCGAAAAGTCTAATTCTGAACATTCTAACATTTCGCTTCCAATAGTCAGTTAGCATATGGTGAACTAACCTACCTACCCATTATTTGAGGATTGACATCTTTTTTGAAAAATGTCAACTCCAAAAAACGACATGGAAGCCTTTTTCTCACGCAAAGTTATCGCATAATACTAACCGTCCGTACATCATACTACAATAATAAGTTAGTAATGGAGCTAATATAGAAACTTATAAAAAGTTGCCTGATTATGCGTGACTTCCTTTTACTCTCTAGAAAGAGCTCTTTTTTTAAGCATTTGTGGCTCACTATTTAATTTCCGCTCGTTTCCACAAGACTGATTTCTCTTTCTTACCCTCACATCATGTTCAGCATGATCATAATCAGAGTTAACTTCATGATTTTCTCTTCTGTTTTATCATTTGGTACATCACATCGCTGAACAAAAGAACTGGTGATGAAAACGATTGATAAGTACCTATATTATAGCTCCATAATATCATTAATCATCTCAACCGCTTCTCGTTTTGAGAACAAATAAAAATAATATTATAGTTACCTACATCGATTGAAACGATTACTCCAATTTAAACGTATAACGTATGTATGTATGCCTACATTGATGTGTATGCGCATTTCTCAAATCAGAGAGACAGGTTTCAACAGTAATTGTACATCGGTTAATATTGTTACATATTTAAACAGTAAATCAGCACATGATACTAATAAAGTTATACTTATAATCTGCCTATAGTAAAAGTAAGCAGATTATTTCATTCAATCCAGGGTAAAAGTAATTCATGGGTATCTCATATTGTTCATTTTTGTGTTTTTTTCTGATTACCTGTAAACATCCGAACAAAGCTACACTAACTAACTAGCAAATGCTGATGTCTCTATTTGGTGCACATAACTTTTGGCGCTGGGTGGAACAATAGTGCATTCTTGCATTCCAAACGGGAAAAACTTTTCTTTTTTAAATTTTGCCACAAATTATGACGGCACAACAAATTCAAAGGAAAACAGGATTTTATTGTATTGTTGCTTTCGGCTCTTTGCATGCTATATGCATTTATTTGTTCTGAAAATTAAAGAAAGCCAAAAGCATAACTGCTTGTTTGTCAACAAAATACTTTCTTCAATCTTTAGTGCCTGATGATGCATTTTACTTGTTAAGATATATTTGGATTTTCATGAATTTTCTCACATTTGATCAAACTAAAATTTGTCTCCGCCTACCTAGAACCTGAGAGGACTTCTTCTAGCCTATAAAATGTTGTCTATGACGTTGTGTATAGACAAATATAATTATTTCGTCTTCCTGATTAAAAGCAATCTCTTATTTTTTTACGCCTGCTAATCTGAACATCATCTCTGTTTTTCTATCAATCACAAAAACCTAAATCACACCTATACAGTAACACTAATCCCATTTATTCTTTCAAATATCGTCAAAAAGTACAATAATACATACTTATTACAAAAAGCGTAAAGATTGCTGGTATCGTGTTTGTTTTGTTTAGCCACACATGCATAAAAGCAAGTACTTTTTCTCTTCAAACTCAGTGAAATTTGAATTTGTGATTCTCCTCCCACGCATCTTTGATCACCATAAAACATTTATCCAGTGATTTCACAATCCAAAAGTGTGATGGTTTATCAGCTCACTAACTAACCGACGTTGTTTTTTATACTTGGCATATACGTAGATAAAAGAGATGAGATGTTCTAAACAAGTATTTTTATGTGTGGGTGTGCTTGTGTTGTTCTGAATGAGGTGTGGGTAACGTTGTTGGGGGAAAGTGTGATCTCTTCACTGCAAAAATCATTACAGCTCACTAACTAACCGACGTTGTTTTTTATACTTGGCATATACGTAGATAAAAGAGATGAGATGTTCTAAACAAGTATTTTTATGTGTGGGTGTGCTTGTGTTGTTGTGAATGAGGTGTGGGTAACGTTGTTGGGGGAAAGTGTGATCTCTTCACTGCAAAAATCATTAGAGATCAACCAATGTTTTGATGCTTGTTGCATAAACATCCCGTAAACGAACGTTCATTAAGTTGGGAAAACCGTATGTGCAATGAGCATTCAAAAGCTAGTTGTAAAAAAACTTACAAAAATATCAGAAGGCTTTATAAAATGTAGGTGTGGATATATTTCTTTCTTTATTATAGATGTATGGATATACAGCTGGGCTAGTATAAAAATGTCATAAAATCAACATACAGTGAAAGCAATTCAGCCTAACATCCCATTTTATCGGAAAAGTTTCATAAGAAAGAAGTAATTCATAAGAAAGAAGTAGTAGTATTATCATCAAACATTCAATAAAAGTAGCGTACAGCACTCGGGCATTATTAGCTGCCTTTAATAGCTGTCACTTGAGCAGCCTTGTTTATGTGAAAAAAGAAGGTCACTCAGTTTAGTCGAGTTTGGCTCAGCAGTTTCTCCGAGAGTACAGAGGGAAGGAATCGTAGTGTGCAGTAAGTTTTTTTCGGACTATTAACGCACATCCACATATAACATAACCATTGCTTATACTTGGGTACATTTTGCTGTTTGATATGTGTTGTTGGGAATACGGTTGGATGAGCAAATATGACCAAACAATCTCATACATTTTTATTATTTTTGTCTGGATAACTGACTCCCTCACTCAGTCAGAGTCGCAAACAGAATCAGAGAATCACAACAGAGAGAGAGAGAGCTACAGGAGAGGAGAAGGAGGCGGCGGATAAACAGACATTTATTTATACAGGAGATTGGCTGAAATCAAATCAGATGGACACTCTCACACATGACAACGACCATCATACCATTTTTGGGTCCATTTTCTTTTTGTATTTGCCAAGCACAGGAGAGGAAGGAGAATGGGGTAAACAACACATCTGCTCTGCGTTTGAGTGAGATACGATGAGCAATTCTGTGTGAAAATCATGATGATATGACGATATCGTTATATGGGACATTCTACCACATATAAACATATCCTCTCTTGTTACTGCTCTATAATGATAATAAAAAAGTGCTATCAATAATGGAACTATATTAGATGGAATTCTATATATAGAATAATATGGATATGTCTAACGGCTAATTTCATGGAATGATATTATGATGGCAGTGTGGTGGTGGTGGTGTTATGTTGATAGCTAGTAGTAGTATAGCTATTTGAAATGATATGGCATTCAAAAAGTGTTACCTTTTGAAAGAATTGCCACTTTGCGTGGCTGTGACTGTTCCGAGCTCTCATATAAAAAGTGCTTTTTTTCTCAATGGCATTGCCAACAATCTTCACTTTCTTTTGCAGACAACAATAAGCTTATATACTTTCTTTAAGTACACATATATTCCTTTTCCGAACTTCAATATAAAAGTTCTAGAAATAGCTGTGGTACTGATACCCCCACCAGCAGCAGTCATGGTCGCGTTGTCATTGTTGATGATGCCGTTTTCTTGGATTACCACTACCACCACCACGAAGCAGCAGCTCATTCCAATAATATTACATACAATTCTACTACCACCACTGGAGGCAGTCTCTTTTGCTACAAGGCAACCATATTATTACTATCAGTCACAAAAAGAAACGCAATGATGATGATGATGGTATGTATTTCACCGCCTAACAATGATACATGAAAGATCCTATTAATAAGTGCATCTTTTTATACTTGCAAAGAATTTTATCGCATATCCCACCCGTCAGTACTTCTATGTACGTGAGAGAGGCACTCTATATGTTATGGCAGATATAACAATGGGAGATGAGGGGGAAAAGAATTTTACTCCTTTTTATTATTTGCTCTGCAATGTACTTTTCTTATCATGCTAGAAAATTGACAATGTCTCGCAATATAGTACATTTACTGTCTTTTTTTAAACGTAATAAAACGTTTCCAAGAAAGAACTTATTTCTTTGTAGGTATGTGATATTTGCTTGATGCCGAACGAACGAAACATTTTTTTATTTTCATTTTGGTTTATATTATAAAATACAATACAAAATACAATATATAAATGCCTTCCTATAATTCTAGCAAAAATTACATGGATAAAAGTACCAATGTATTTTTCTTTTTTCTTCAATGAAAATGTAGAGTGACAACAGCAATATGATTTTTATTACTCAATGCGATTTAAGGCGAAATAATAGCCATTTGTTGTTGTCACTTTCATGCTACTGCAGACAAAAAATCTAAAATGTAATTAATTAGGGATGATTTATTTTGATATGATCAATTTTTTTGAGTATGTGGTTTGCACAACGAATTGTAGTACATTTTAAACATTATTGGTGGAGAATGTAAGTACAATTCTTTTTTAAATAGCTTCAAAATGCCCCATTTTGCCAAGCTAAAATGATAGAAGTGCTATAATAAGTCGATAATGTTTTTTAAAGAAAGTTTAAATAGATACCTAGTCTAAAAAAATGAAAGAAAGCGATTCCATTTTAACAAGTATAGAAAATTGGAAAAAGTGAAAATTAGTTATTTTACAATTAATTACCCTTTAATACAAGTAATTACTTCAAACTTGGATTGCAGCTATTAAAATTTTCACCATATTGTGATGCACGATACAACCAAAAAGTTTGTAAAAGGTGTGAAAGTTAAGCCTTTGGATTTATTTAGGTATAAGCTTTAAATTTTGGAGAAAAAGGTTTTTAAAAATAGATAAAACGTTGATGCTCACTTAATGTTCTGCTGTTCGTCTATGGATGGATGGTGTTGCGTGAGTCTTAGGTAAATACCTGTAAATGCGCAATAAATCCGAGCACGTAAAAAGAAATGGGGTTGCGTGAACTCTATTTTAGTAGCATGTAGTACTGTTGTATGTGAACTGTGTCTGTACCCCAAAATTGCAGGACAATTTAACGACAACTTTGTGTAAATACCTTTATCCCATGTCGTTTCCCAAAAAAAAAGTAAACGAAAGGAAAATACCTACACTACAAATAGTATTTTTTTATATATTACACATTCAACATTGTTGTTATATAGAAGTAGTAATAGTGTCCACAAATTGACACTTTTGTTTCATCCTTCTCACATAAAAGACAAAGACTACATAGATGCTGGAAAGTAGAAATGAATAGCATTCATTTTATTGACGGCACTTTTTACTTATTTTGGAGGAGCTAAATTGGAAAGGATCGCTTATTTCAAGGTTTTACGCTAGATGTAATGCACACATATAATATACCTACAGAACATACAGTAAAAATGTATATAGGTATGCCACTTAAACGTGTACTAACTTGTCAAAAATATTTCATTGACATTGACACAAAATTCAGTTGTCATTGGAAAGGCTTTTAAAAGAAATGTAGGTATTTTGCGTGTGCGAGTTGCGTTCTCTCTCAATCTCAATATATATGTTTTTAGTAAAAAATTTAAAGGGTGTGTACCTAGGGACCTTATCTTAAAGGGGTTTCCATCAAAGTTTAGTTGGCTCGACATAATAGACATTCACATTCACCAGCAAATCAATGTGATGATGATGGTTGTGATATGTAACGTTTTTGCTGACTGTCAAAAAAAGAGGTTAAGGACCCTAATAAAATTTGAATTTTTTCTTTCGGACAGCACAAGAGCAAACATGTAAGAGCAAAAAAAAACCAGAAACGAGAGAGTAGAGTTGAGAAAAAGTAAAGTGTTCACAAATTCCATAAAAATGTGTGATGATGATGATAATGGCCGGTGGTGGGGTGATATGGTACTCTGGTTTATTTTACATGACTTCTTGTGTGTGTGTGTGTGTGTGGGAGATGTAAGCTGAGACTTCTGCTAGATATCACAGTTGGCTTTATCGCCCTTTGGGCTTGTCAACAAAGGTATTACTTCTCTGAGTAATTGCCCTGAACCATGTTTCAATATAGCCAGTAGTAGATAAACTGTGTAAAAATGTTGGATGGATGGATTGTGTAAAATGCGGTATAAGGCAAACGAAAAGCTACATATAGCGGCGTTATCAAAAAAAAGCTGTATGTTTTAATGTAAATCTTTTTTGTTATGTATGTAATAGGTCTACTACGTCTGCAGTCAATATTTCAAGATTTATCGTATACCAACGATTCCCTCCGTGTTGACGTTGTGATGTAAATCTTTCTTTTTTTGTTATGTATGTAATAGGTCTACTACGTCTGCAGTCAATATTTCAAGATTTATCGTATACCAACGATTCCCTCCGTGTTGACGTTGTGAGGCAAATCTCGAGTGCTGATGAGGTTCTCAGCATACTCCTCCAGATCGAGATGACAAATCGGTAAGAACATACCTAAATATATATAATATTTTGCAGTAAATTTATTTACGTGTGCAACATGCAACTTTCTAAAGCTTTTTCACTCTGGGACGTATACATACGCGCTCATACATATAATATTTGTATTTTATTGTGACTCAAGCCTGTGTTTATAAACTGATTTAATAAATTTATATTCCATTCATATCTCAACCAAAAATAATAATTTTTTAGGAGTAGAGTCATATCCTATTTGTCCCATAGTGTATCCCGCTCGCTTCCCAGATCCATCTATACGCATGCATTCATGTAAATAATGTATGCATACTTATCTTTCTCACTACTGCATCCTGTTTATCATCATTCCTCATCACTTGATTTTCTCTAATGACATCTTTTATATTCATCCAAACAAAAGCTGATTGTATAGATACACAACATGACTCACTAAAGTAATTGCTGATTTTATCAACATCTATAAATTCGGACACAAAAAAGAGAACAGACAGTCAATTTGCATAAAGTAGGGAGAGAGTGTGTGTGTGTGTGTGCAGTGCACTACATTCCTACTTCATTTGATTTAACTCTTAAAATATGTTATTTCAGTGCCTTTTCCATTTCCATTCATACCAATTAATAATAATATTAAAGGAGCCCCTAATAACACGAAACATGCATGGTATTGACAACAACAACAACAAAAAAGGAGATGATCCATGCAACAATCGAATCTTTCATTTTATCTAAAAAGAGCTCATCTGTAATAACAAAATAATAAGTTTATCTAAAGGATTTTAGTACAAAAGGTCAAAAATCAAAGAAACAAGCTCATGTATTTATTTTATAGAGAGTGCATAAAATTATTTAGTCCAAACACGTGCACGCCAANTCAAAGAAACAAGCTCATGTATTTATTTTATAGAGAGTGCATAAAATTATTTAGTCCAAACACGTGCACGCCAAATGACTGTACTCATTTTACTACGAAAATGAGGCGGAGAGAGAGAGAGAAAAAGGATGAGCAAACCTTTACAGCATAATAATAAGCATGAATGAAATAAATGAGCGGCGGTGGTGGTAGTAATCCCACATTTCACCCTTGATTTTAACCCTTTCACTTGACGTAAAACTTTCACCGCTATATACCTACACACATTCAACTAATGCCAGACCACAACAACCTTGTTTAGCAAATCATAATATAGGGAATAAGCAGAAGGGATGAGTATAATATTTTGTGGTGGAATTCTGCAAAGCTGCTAGTATTCTTAGGAGGAATTACGATTCATCATAAATCATAATACACCTGTCTGGTGTGTATGTTGAGGTAACCCAACAAAAAACGATTCCTACATGTAGTGCTTAGGAACTCTGGGGATAATAAAGGTGAAGGATTAACGATGGTGTTTGGGGTTAAAAGCAAAAAAAAAGATAAGAGTTTTAGAGAAATAGTTTAAACTACAATTTTCCTCGTACGTGCTTATTATTATGATGATGATCCGAAGGGAGCAGTGTGTGTATAGTGATGTTGGTGGTGTAAGTAATATTGTATAAAGAAATTCTTTACAAAAAGATTTTAATATGATTACATACTACAACACATCCTCGCACAAGTCACAACAACAACAACCAAACCAAACCACCACCCATAATCATCAGGCGTTCCATTGCGGGTGAAAATAATGGCGCAAGTGAAACAAGCAATAATGGTATTTTAGGAGGAAGAGGAGGAGGAGAAATCCAGCCAGAGGGAATCATCATAATTTTCTCTTGACACAACGACAAGATGATTTCTCTATTCATCCGGTACTGCTGTGTTAGGCCACCCTGAAAACTTGTCCATGTTGTTCTGCTGCAACAGTTTTGCTGTTTGAAAACTTGACTTTTTGCTCCTCTTACATAAGTACATACAAGCATATATGAATGTATAAAAGGAGGCAGGATCCATTTAGTTAGCTTATATTGCTGACGGTGTGTGTATGTGTGTGTGGAAAGTTAGGAATATAAATAAGAAATGAGATTTGGAACCTGGAGCTTTTATTTTTGGAAGTTGGCAGGGAAAAAAACTAGACCAGGTTCTTCTTCGCCGTAAATCTGAGTTTATATCAGCTATCCAACCAAAAAGTAAGTATCGTGGGGGAAAGCGAACATATTTTTTTTTTCTCTCGTTGTGATCAGGTTTGTGAAAGTGGTATATTTTGCGATTATGACTTGACAAGAGAAAATATGGGGAGCCATTGTCTCGGCATAATATAACGTACGTTGTTGTACAACCTTTATTTTCCTGTGTGCTCTTTACTTGCAGTAGTTGTTTTTGTTGTTGTTTTTGTGTCCTTTATTACTAATGTTATTATTATTATTTCCTTATTAAACTTGTGGCGTTGTTAGGAAAGGAGCTGAAATGATTCTAGCAAAATGCTGCTCTTTCTGTTTTGTGTCGTTCTGTTCTATATAACATAATAATATTATTATTAAATACTTACAGTATACTGCATTGGAGCATTGAGGATAGATGCTTTTTTGTTGTTGTTGTAAATGCGGATGGCCTGTAGAGTTTATCGGGGACTTCCCACAGCTTCCAGCCTTGGTTTAATTGAATACTACAAACTCATAAATCTATTTAACAAAGCCACACAACAACACACGAGGAATTTTTAGTCATGCTTTCTTGTTCATAATACGACAGCAGAGAAGTCGCTATTACTGCAATTCTTTTCTTTTCTTTTTTTGGTGGAGGGTGGGCCGGGGGAAGAGGAGGGTGCGTTGTTTTATTTTTGTTTCTTGCTCTCTCTCTCTCTCTCGTCTCGTTTGTGTTGTACAACAACCAACAACACATCATTGTTTTACTTTTTTCTCAAAATGTTAGCCAGCTTATAATAGCGCCATTTATGGAATCTACAAAATTTTGGGGATAAAAAGTCAGTTTTGATACAATTTCTTCAAAATATGCAGACTTTTTTTGTATCAGATTTTAAACGTTCACATTATAAATGCAAAAAACACCTAATTAATTGAACATTCATATTCAGAATGACAAAAGAAAATATAGATACTTATGTTGTAGGTACAATTATGTAATACGTAGGCCTAAAAAAGTAGAAGCAAAACAAGTCATACTTTCAGTGAGGATGTGGTGTTCAAAGCGTATGTGTATACCTTTCAAAAGTCTAAAAGCATGTCAGTGAATTCCTTCCGTTTGATCGTCATATCATTACTCCCACCAATGTACCAAAAGAGTGCTGTATTATGATGTTTTTTTTTTGGAATACGTAATATAATAAATTGTGTAAAAGAGTAAATATGTTTCCTTTTCCTCTCCACATCATCATCAATAAATTTGTAACAAAGAATAGAGGACTACAGGGCTCCTCCATCCATTCATCAAAAGAGTTTCAAAGGGCACAAGAGTAGTAGTTGTGTGTATGGGGCTCACAAACAGGGGCAGAACGAGAATAAATGTATAGAACCTTGTCGTGTTTTTAGGCTGGTGCTAGTTTTGGAAAATATTTGAGCTGATATACACAATATTTGCTTTTGTATTTCAAGTTATTGTTGAGGAGATCATATCCACAGGCAAAAACAGCAAAATCCACTTTGCTTGATGGCATCATCTTTAAAATGCATCATTATTATGCGGTTGGTGGGGTACTACAATCTATGTACAAAGCAATGATAAATTGAATTGATGAACGATGTCATGACGGACGGTTAACATTCATTTTGCTTTATTATCGTTACCCCTATTGCAAATATTTGCAATGCATAATAATTTTTTTTACTAATTCCACATCAGGTATATAAATAGCATGAAATAATATTATTCATCAGATCATCAATTTCTTGGTTCATGAAATAAATGTACATCAACTGCTTCTACTGGTCTATTAATTACTGCAATCATAATCCTTGTTTTATCGAAGACAATAATTATGTGCATATAAAGCAACACATTGAATGGGAAAGCTGGAAGAAAACTGCTTCTACTGGTCTATTAATTACTGCAATCATAATCCTTGTTTTATCGAAGACAATAATTATGTGCATATAAAGCAACACATTGAATGGGAAAGCTGGAAATGCTCAGTGGGAGAGAAAATAATTTCCTAAGAAGAAGATTTGGAAAGGAAACGTTATCTATAATAATATGCGCTTCTGAATCGATATGATAAATGATGATATCATAATAATAGGGAGATGGGAAGCTATACACAAAACAATTTAGTCCGCAACCTTGTTCTCTCTCCTTTGAGAGAAAGTGACGATTTGTCCCAAAAAATATACATACGCGTACCCTGAAAAGTTATGCAAGTGCAAACTTTTGGATATGGGAGCTGTGGTGTCATTTACCTTTTTCGATCCGTCTTTCTCCAAAGAGCAAAGTCATGTTTTGGAAGATTCAAAGAGCTGTGCAAGCAAAGCGCTTACTTCCTCTCTGTTTCACATCTCCTTTTCCTTTCCATTATACTACTACGTATTATTTTAATATTTATGTTTCTACAATAATGAATGTGTGCTTATTATGCATGTTAGTTATAATGTTATGTATGATGAAAAATAATACATATAATTCCATAATTTCCTGATTGTTTTTTGTGTTTTGTGATTTCTTGACAGGTTTACACCAAAATATGTGATCCTGGATTGCCCAGCAGCTTTGGCTCAAAAGGTGATCGTCCAACATGTCCAAGGTGTTCAGATGGGAAGACGTACCTATCACTATCTCTTATCTGGACTGGTAAGCGAACCAATACGGAAGAAAATGTAATCTGGGAAATCTTGATATTCTTCTCTGTTGTCATCAGATAACAATTTTGTTTTCTATACCTACTCACTTTTGTGCTAGGCACGTTAATTAAAAACCAATTTTGCCAAATTTTAAAGAGACACTTTTACTATGTTAGCTCACAGGTGTTGCAAAACGACAAATATTTGTTTCTAAAAAATAAATGTAAAATCATTTCTCTTGATATCTGTTTCCACCAGTTCATTTAGCGTGTTTTTCTTACCATTTTCTGTTGGGAAGTGTAAACCCAAATTCCTACAAGTAGTCTATTTTATAATGAAGGTCTCTAGATCTCTAGATGTACCCATGTATGTAAGAAGACTAGGGATCTCATTTGATTTGCATATCGGATCGCTCTTCTGAGAAACCTGCTTTAGATGGAAATAATGGCTCTATCTTATTTCCCCTTCTTTTTTTGTGTGTGTGTGCTTTGTTGCAGGCCATGGATGAGCCTTGGGAGTCGTCCATTGTGGAATACGGCGCAGTTAATGTCACGGGCTTCCGCATCGTCGACCCGACAAGACGTTACGTGAGGGATTTTCTCAAGAAATGGGCCCTCCTTGATAGCACCAATTTCCCGGGGGCTGGACGCAACTCCATTTCGGTATGTGTATTACAACAGTATTATATAACATTCTCTTTCTTCCTGCTTTCATCATGATATTTTCACTGATGGCAAATGCTATGAATGCATGATGCTACACATAATAACTGGTCATTATTCCTTTTTCTCTTTGTATCATTTTGGTCCGCTGCATCTTGGCTATATGGTATATTAAGGAACATGAGCTTATTATTATCATAGCACATTCAACGTATATATTATACAATGAATACATATACATACATCTGGAGAGAATAGGGAACAGTTTGATATGCGTTCTGTACTCGTTTTACATGGCGAGTAGCATAAAGAATGCGCGTTGCATGAGAAAGCCATTTTGGTTTTCATTTTTCTTAGATGTCGTTTGTCGTGATTGTGATTTGATTGCGTGTACATGTGTGCTCTTTACTTAAATTTTATACGTCTTGTATACGTCTCTAACAATTTAAAAAATTTAATGCATGTTTAAATATGTATATCCAAAAAAAAAACTCAAAATTGACGAATTTTGGGAAAATGTGGTTGCTTTAAAAAAATGTGTGGTTTGCTGAAAATGTCTACAATAATCTGCAACATATCGATCGTTATCCGCCCTGTTGTGATATGAGATGAAAATTTAAAAAAAAACAGGGCAAGGCTTAACCTCATTGCGATCTTGTTTTTTTCATGACCACAGATTTTTAATAGTTCATAAATGCGTTTAAGAAAAATGTAAAATAAAGCGTTTATGATGGGCTATAAAGGAAAGTTTTATTTCATGTCGTGCATAGATTTTTCACATATGGTTGATATACTCAAATATAATGTATGTGGTTATATTATACGTAAAAGCAAACTGGTAGCCGGATGACTACGAATAAATGCAACCGGTAGTATTCAACAGAGACGAACAATAAATATATGTACAATTCAACCATTACAATTGCAAATGTTTTAGCTGCTTGTTCCAAAAAAAAATTCTTTAAAAGGCATCATTACACATTATTGTACATGTGGGCTTTGCTTTCCCGGGTATTTGTTTGTATAGTAGTGTCATTAAATATATAAACAATTCACTTGGGTGATATTTGAAAAAAAAAGAGTTCTACTTTTATATCCGCAACCACAACACACATTATGACTACGAGTAGTAGTGTTATTATAACGAGAATTCTAATAGGGAAGGAAGTAAAAAAAGAGGGGCAATCCACTTAATATCATCAGTAATAGTAGGAAACGCAACAAAAAATGAACAAAAGGTAGAGGTAGAAAAAACTTAATGTGAAATGTGTACGGCAAGTTCAAAAATACTAAAAACCAAAAAAGAAATTGCAAATGTTCAAGGGTCATCAAAAAGTAGAAATTTTTACGAGAAGAGCTTTTAAACATTCACCGAAAAACCAGTACAAATGGTCAAGTTGAGAGTAGAGTGGGGAATACAAAGTGCTTATTTACTACTTTACTTTTTTTACTTCTCCATTTCTCTCCAACATATACTCCATGGTAGTCATCTTGGAAAGAACAATATAAAGCATTAAATTCATAAAAAACAACAACATCAACAACAACACGGGTTGTACCACCAGCAACGCAATTTACGTGGGGGTGGAAGGCGGATACATGGAAAATCTTACATGAGAAAATAACCATTTATACGTTTTTATATGTGCAAGTGTTGCAGTTTTATTAGCTTTGCAAACATTACGTTTCACAGAAACTTTTGCTCATTTGCGTTTGTATAATGAACGATCAGATAAAAAAAAATTACTCAAAGGGAACTAACAATTTCAATCTTGACCTTTTGAGATGAATTATTTTTTTATTTACTGATACCCTTATGTACATGTCTCGTTGGGAAAATAAAATTCATCATGGGTGGATTCCATGTTTTGTGGGGCAACATGAGGCACATTTAGCTGTGGAAATCTGTTTAAATTAAGGTTATCAAGTTGAAGGTAAGTGCCTCACTATATAGCGATGCGCAATATCACATTGATGAATTCATGCGGAAAATTAATCTACGCACCTTGAGTTATTTCACGCATTTAAAATAAGCTAATATGCGGCAGTAATGCCATTCTATAATAATATATTTAATATTATATTTTTGTGGCTCTTCATATACACAGGCCAATGCTGCGCTGATGTTTGACGCAATTTCGGTACTCGCCGAAGCATTTTCAAAAATGTACAAAAAGAAGCTGGACTTTCTACAATCATCGGGAGCTAATGGATATCGGACTAATAATGTAACGAGAGATGTTCACTGTGCCACATTTGGGGATTTCGCAGGCTCTCCCCCAGTTTTCGAGAATGGAGAGAAAATTGCCAAGTTTATTAGAAAGGTAAGTTGGTCACACACACTATCAAAATTTAGAGTAAAATAATTTAAAAGATTTCTTACACTCCAAAAGTTATTTGTTCGCTAATCGCACATCTTCATCACTCACTTTACTTTCCAATCTCATTTTGTTTCATTTTCTAGTTTACTTTAGTATAAAAGTTTTGTAACAGCTATGTGTATAGTAATTTGAAAGAGAACGGAGATGGATTTTGCCATTAAATCAATTTGTTAGTGAAGAAACAATACATCTCACCTGAGTGGATGAATGATCAGGGTTATGTGGGATTTTAGTTTGAAACTCTTTAGAAAAAATTCTTGGGAAAATTTCTTAAAAGCAGTAGACGTGCAGGAAGTGCTGCTCTTAGGTAGCAAATAATTCTGACCAAAAATATATCAGTACTTTTTACTTTGTATTTTCTAATTAGTAATTAGGGATGAATGTCAATCAATCTGTTTAAGGCCACTTTAATGATTAAAATTTCGTCATGCTTTCACCTCAAGAGATAAAGTACATCATGACGCTCACGCATTTTTAAGTAACATTAAGCTTGGACCAAAAAGTCATACAAAATGACAATAACCACAAATACTTTCACTCATGCAAATTTACCATAAATATTACATACTTCCGAGTTCTGATGTTTTGAATCTCTTTCTATGATCAAAGTTACCACTTGCACTTGTTTGTATGAATGTCCATTTTATTATTATTATTATTATTGTCTTTATTGCAGATCAGAGAGTATACATGGTACAAGATCCATATAAATAAAGGGAGAAAAATTAAGATTAGATTTATACATATGTCATTTGTAACATTACAACAAGAAATTCCATAGGCTCAATACAATGAACAGCAGTTATGCACCACCGGCAAATAGACAATACAGCCCACAGGCCGTATCTCACTGTTCGTATCTCGTTTATGTCAGGAACACCGGAGTGCGACAAAGAGTAGGGAAAGCTAAGAAACTCAAGTACAGTGAATACAAGACCGCAAGATTCATCGTAGTAACCAGGAAATATATTATAACGCATAATTCGAATCATTTAGTAATGCGTACAAATCCAAATCATTTGTTGTTTCATAATTAGTACATAAAAGTAATGACCTCCATTTTTACAGTGAGGAGTCAAGAAAAAT
>JAHZNC010001527.1:0-13029 GCA_027744095.1 Zhuqinia jingwanae
AAATGATTAAAGATGGTATAGAATGGGTGATGAACGATAAATTTTTATTTCCTTTTGTCTTGTTTATGTATAGAGAAGCGGCATTAATCAATAATGACATCTTTCAAATTTAGTATGTACCATCGGTATTTTTCATCGCATAAACATTTAAAAGTTACACATTTTTTGTTTTTTTTATTTTTATTATTATTTTTTTTTAATTAGAGAACCTTATTTGCAACGCATCTTGAGTGTACGCCAATTGCTAAACATGCGATAACAAAACAATAATAATAATAAGTACAATGGTTTATGGTAAGGTTTTAACTATCATTCAAATGACGCGGATATCATTTAAAGTTAATTGCAAGTTTCCTTTTCTACAACTCCAGTAGCAGGGGAGTATAAAAAAGTATAAAATTGCGTGTATTATTTATACTTCATTGTCATCATAAGTATATCGATTAAGTAATTGGAAAATAGCAAAAAATAGTTAAATTTTTTATTGGATCAAACAAATCAAAGTAAAGCTCAGTATCATGAACGTCCGTGCACAGTGCGGTATAAAGTATAAACGCCCAGTGGGTATACACTAATTAAGAATTGCTTAATACCTGTGACCAAATTTCACTAATGAATGATCCCATATTATATACTAATCAAACAAAACTGAACAACAAAATACACATATGCATTTCAACTGAGCAACAAAATTGGTATTATTTGTAATAATTGGTACAACAATGTCTCATACCGCATACTCATGTGTATATCATGTACCGCCAATATTTTAAAACAAAATATGTCTTTTCTCCACCTCAATTACATTACATGTAATACAATACCCTAAAATAATACTGGCTTATTGTTATATTTTCCAGAAATCCTAGGGAATATAATGATGTCATCGTCCCATCCCTAAAGGGACCGATATATAGGTATAATTAACTGCATCACTGCACATTACCAGTCTTTCTTGCCAAAAAAAAACGGCCACATTTTGTGAATTATCTAGCACACGCCGGTATTGGTCATATTATAGTAATATAATACAGCATACATAACAGGTCACGTTTTGCATATCAATATTCATTTACAGTCCAACAACGTAGCAGCAGCAGATCAAAACGGCGCTGCCTGCTACTTAATTTTGCATATATGCGTATGAGCTTCATTTAATACATGAGTTGTTTCACCATGAATTATTGGTTTTAACCAAGTTGACTTTCTGTTTCTGTGGATTTAAAGAGCCTGAATAATTTTATGACGTTGTGTGTGTATCTATTGTGTCTCTGTATTTGTATATGTGTGATTATAGTTTATACGGTCTGTTGACTGCCAACGCCAAATGTCTACGCAAATTACATAACCCAATATAGCAAGTTTCCCATCCCAATGACCTACCTTATTTTTCTAAAAAAAAAAATATCAGCAGGTGTAATTTGCCAACTGGATGTTTCTTTAGAGCTCGTTCATTATTAAAATAAACAATGCAAAAGGATATGATATACCTACTCATAGCTTTGCAATATGACATGGTTAAAAATATATTTTTTATTGGCGGTACCGATGGAACTATCATTTTCAGAATTGCACTTTTCGTACTTTATATCTAATAAAAACGGTATGGTCCACTGCATAAAAAACTGGTAAAAAATGTGGAAATTTGTTTTCATTATATTATTTTTTTTGTTTCATCATGTTTTGAGTCCAATTTAGCTATTAAAGTCATGTGCGGAATATACAACATGTGCTACACAGAGAGATAGAGATGATGATAATAATCAAAGGGCTAAGGACTTTCATAAGTTCATTCGTCTAAACAAACAATCATAAACCCTTTAAAAAAAAAAAAAATTATATATGGTTTCTATGAAATATCCTTATAATAATATATACAAAGAGTGTATAAAATGCTGAAAGATAATTCTGTAAATGGTGTGTCTGTGTGTGTGTGTAGTAGTACATCAAGAAATCAAACTTCCACCTCATCTACTTTGTATGCTCCTGCTAGCTGACTGAAGAGCAAAAGCATCATCGATCGCCTAAAACTTTATTTATTTATTTTTTGGCAAGATTTGTTCTCAATAAAATAATATCTTATGTATGATCTGTCGTTTACTGATGTACCTCTGCATAATAATATCTGCAATCTGCAAGATGCTGCAGCTGTGGCTGCACACTTGTCTATGATCCTCGTTTATATTAAAATGACTCATCATCATCATCACATTTCACTTTTTAAACAAAATGAAACTGTGTTAAGAGTTTATTATTATTATTATTATTATGTAATGATCAAGCAAGTGTGAAGATCAGTCTTCTTAGCAGTGTATCTAGTTTAATCCATGTTATGCTTGTGTGGTTATTGAAGGTACATTATGACGTCTATATAATAATGGCTATATAGTTACATAAAACGGTGTTTGTGAAATAATTAATGTATCATGCATACGGATGGATATTAATTATTATAGTATAGTTTAGCATACAGCTCTAGTTTAGTAGATATTACCTATTTTTTTGCGTTTGTGAAATAGCATGCGTAATGCGTACCAAAAGTGTGGCCTGCCTTCCGCATATTACACACAAATCATATTAATTATCCATTTTTTGTAAGTAGTCTAGTTTCAGAAGCCAAAGTGGTCGCAAGTCACAAAGTCAGTAGAAGGATTTTTGATGTGGGTGTGATAAGAGGAGAGAAAAAAAGAGACGAGAAAAATACATCTTTAAATGTTTGAGATATAAAAGTTATATCACAAAATCAGTTTATATTGACCAAAACTTTTACATACAATTTATGTACCTATTATAATCGAAAATAAATATATATAATTAAATATTTTGTTAAAAAAAATAATTAAACCTTTAAACAAAGTCTGTTAATTGTTCGATTTTTCCGGAAGTGTGCAGTTGACAGTTGCTCATTTATGTGTACTTAGTGCCACGTAAAAGAAGAGCTCTACGAAAAATTTTAAGTCAACTTTGTGTGGATCTCTCGGTCATCAAGTGAAACAGTTATATAACGTCAACATATACCCCTATACCTGTCGCCTGTCGCCACCATCATCCAATCCACTACAATGCTTGATCCTTTAACATTGATCCAACACGCTATTTTTGTATAGCAAGCAGCAGCACCCACCTGTAAGTACTTTTCTTAAAAACAAAAAAAAAGTTTTATCATACATTTTTTACCACAGATAACTTTTACCAAAAAGTAATAATTCAGCAGACAGCAATTGTCAAGTTCATTTTGACATACAAATGTGACTTGAATGGCTATCCGGAATATGAAAAAATTGTGTCTGCAAAAAGTAGGTTTGCTGTCAATAAACCTTTAAATTCAACACACAACAAGTGCCTTTTTATAATGACTGTTATGATAATAAATAATAATAAAAAAATAAAAACTGGTTAAAACTTTATACAGTAACTATCGAAAGCATGATAGAAACCAATCGAAAATCCAAAAGTGGTTGCAATTTCTTCTTCTAGGGATGATGCATTTGTATGCGCTCACGAAACTAACTAGGTCAAATTTTCAAGTAAGATCAATACCTCGCCTTGTTGAGCCTCATCAAGACAGACTGACAGACAAACGTGGCCACGGTCCTGCCATTTGCATTGCTATGAATCCACATATTATATAAATAATCATATGTAATGCTGTCGGTAAGAGAGTTGGTACAATATGACGTTTGGTTGGAACTGGGCCAGAAGTAATTAGTCTAGTTTATTTCTTCTGTTCACTTTTATGACTGAGGCAGCATGAGCCATGACTCATGACTATGACCAAGTTTTTTTCAAGTGTCCTATCATAGGATCCCAAACAACCTTTACTTTGCTCATTAAAGGGACATATAAACACAAAAAAGGCATATGCCACACATACACACATGCTTGGCTAGGTTTTTAAAAATGTCAGAAAAAAAAATTGGCGACTCTTTTGTGGTCGATTGTGGTGGCATGCATTAATGTTTATAGTTTATTATTACCACTTTGCACCGTGGACAAGCAGCTTGTATAAATGTATTAATTTTTTCTCGTTCACACAATCAGACTTAAATGTTAGTATGTGGATTGTGGATAACAGTGTAGTAGTGGTCATTTCTTATTTTATACCTATTTTTTTCAGAATCTCACAAGTGAACTGAAAAAAAATAAAAAAAATAAAAATGTGCCCAAAATCCAAGACTGTATCTTCCCCGACTGAAAATGTCTCAGAAACTACAAAGAGGCCATTTGTCACAGAGAAAGAGATCACAAGGGATCCGATTTTCACGTGGTGTGACAAACCATTTGGAATAGATCAACACATTGTTCACATTGCTTGGTTCATACCAGCTCATTTGTTTGCCGCTTATGTAAGCTACTTGGGCATTTTTACAAAACAAATCCCTGTCACTTCATTGATATTTGGTAAGTGTCTATAACTAAACCATTTCTCTCTCTCTCTCCCCCACTCCGGTGTTTACTCGACGTCATGCTTGTATCGTAATGTGATGTAATGAATTGTTAAGTTTAACTTTTTCCAGAGATTTTATATGGCTACCTTGGAGGATTGGGTATTACTGTGGGATGTCACCGGCTCTGGACACATAAAACGTTCAAGGCCAACATGCCGCTACAGACCATTCTCATGTTTATGCAGACAATAGCTTTTCAGGTAGTCATAATAAAAAAGAAAAAGAAAACTAGTTTAGAGTTTACTTTTATAATCATATATTGATTTTTAATGACCATATAATTTTTTTTATTTAATGGCTTGTGACATTTTCATAGTACCCCATTCATAAATGGTGCCTTGACCACAGAATTCATCATAAGGTACTTTGTTAAATATTAATATATATTTTTTTTCCAATCTTTTGTGCAATAAAAGTGTCAAGGCTATGGCATACTATGTAGTAGTAGGTACCAGGTACCCATAATAATATATTTTAGATAGTTGAATAGAGCGTTTTCTCGTGTATTTGTTTTAGTATGTGGATACGGATGCGGATCCACACAATTCTACAAGAGGATTTTGGTTCAGCCATATTGGCTGGTTGGTACTGCCCAAACATAAAGATTTTGAGGAAAAACTGAAAACTTTCGACATGTCTGACTTGGAAAGTAACCCGGTAGTCCGCTTTCAAAGCAGGTAAGTGGTATTTATATATGAAGAATATTTTTATAACAGGGCATGCAAATAACTTTTTCTCCAAATTAATGGTACATCACAGTAACTCTTAAATAAACTGGTGTTTATTTCTTGATATGTTGACTTGTTTTTCAGATGGTACATTCCACTCCTGATTCTCTTACATTTTCTAATTCCCATCTCTGTATTGCACTTTGTGTGGAAAATGCCTCTGCTCTATTGCTTTGGAGTAAATTGTCGAAGATATCTTTTGCATCTTCATTTGGCATTTTGCGTCAACAGCTTTGCTCATCTATGGGGTGATAAGCCTTATGAAAAGTAAGAACTAACTAGCACAACGAAGTTAAAAATCATTTAAAATGAAATTAGCTGTCACAAAAACGACGTGTCAAAAATAAGTATTGCATGCGGATACATACAGACCAATGGACAGACACATGACGACACGACGAGACAACAATATCCCCCAAAGGGGTTGACCCTGACCCATTCGACTTGACAGTTGAGGGTGTGGTGAAAGTAAGATAAGATAAAATACAGAAAAATATGAAGCTAGTTAAAATAAATATATTTTTGTCGTTATATTTTTTATAGAAACATTAGCTCTGTTGAAAATCGAGCCGTGTCGCTTTTTGCACGTAAGTTATCATTTGATTTCCACGTTTGATTTGCAATGTACACAGTTTACAATACTCAAAATGTCTTTTGTTAAACCTGGAAATTTTTAGTGCTGCATAACAGAATACGTAGGACAGGTGATGGATCCCATCCTGACGCCGTTATTAATCCACCTAAGCAAAATGACAAAAAGGACGGTATAATGGAATATCTGAAGGGAGGAGATCATCCCACATTTTGGGGCTGGGGCGATGATAAGATTCCAGATGAGTTTCGGAAAGTTACGCAAATATTGCGCCGGAAATGAGAGTATTTTTTTTAAAAGGGTGGAGATCATCCCACATTTTGGGGCTGGGGCGATGATAAGATTCCAGATGAGTTTCGGAAAGTTACGCAAATATTGCGCCGGAAATGAGAGTATTTTTTTTTAAAAGTTCTTTTGTTGTTAAGAAACATTAGGGATATTCAATGTTGTGCCTTTTAAGCTGTTTTTGGGTTATAAATCATAAAGGTAAAAGGTAAAAGATACAAATTGAGGACTAGCTATCTATACACATAAAAAACTATGATGTGCAGAAGTGCTTTCTTCTTCTTCTTCTTCTTCCGTCGATGCTCAATTTTGTTTGACAAAAAAATTTATTTATGAATTTTTTCTTTGAATGTTACCATGTGCAGTCTCTAGATAATAGTATTTAAAAATTAAGTTACTCAACCCATTATAGTATTTAAAAAATTAAGTTACTCAGCCGACTATAGTATTTAAAATATTAAGTTTTACTCAATTGATCATAAAATGAGCAGCGATTTTCTACCACCACACCTTTTACTCAACTTTACTTTTATGGTTTATAAAGTCAAGAAAGCTGACATTGGTGAAACCTTGAAAAAGCCCTAATGTATCTAAGAAGTTTATAGTTTTATTTATTTTCCTGCTGAAGATGAAGGTGTAAAAAAAATTGAAAAATATAATGATAATAAGTAAATATATATATATTTTTAAATGAAATCTGTATCTATCGTTACGTTTACTCATTTCAGTTTAATGAGCATTTGTGAGTGTGCCAACTATTAAAATATCGAGCCATCTAGCTAAAACCATATAACTGACAGTTTTAGAATATAATATGTAGGTATATAAAATAAATTTAAGTTAAACTTTCTGCACTAAATTTCATCTATGAAAAAAATATTTATGTTCTTTAACTTTTTAACTATCAGTTTTATTCTTAATTAATATGCTGCAACACAATTTTTACAACACAAAATGAAAGCAATTTTTTTGCAAAATGATTTCTCTTTTTTGTATTATGAATTCGGATTATTCGTGTGTTTTTCAAAAAAAATAATATTAATAATAGTTCAATGTGCAGCATTTTTTATTTGCATTAAAATCATTACAAATTCACTAGTACAAATTTTTGATTTATTTGATTGATTTAACATTTTTTTTAATATGGAAAATTAAATAGTAATATTACGTGCGGTATAGTTAGCATAACGGTCCTATTCTCAAGTTATGTAGACCAAGTACCGAAAACATATACATACAAGTTTTCATTTTCCTGCAAAATTAAATTGCATAAAATTCTTTAAAACAATTACATAACATCCGTATCCGTTGTCCGTAGGAAAGGAAAAGAATGTACATGTTTACCTGGTAAATTAGGCCAGCCAGCACCACTACCACATCGTGAGCAGATACAAACCTGCTTATTGTTACAGATTCCAGTTGCACAATTCTGAGCTTTGCAAGATGTGATGCAGGCCATTCTACCGCCCCACCTGCAAGTTCCAAGTTGTGCTCCAGTTTCTCTGGTAAACTGGACCAGCGTTATCATGAGAAATGCTAAATAGATGACACTTTTCATTTTGCTTATTTTTTTTATTTTACTATAAAATTTATTTTAGCCACAAGCTTTGTGTACATATACTTTTTTTTAACAACTTTTGTTCACTGCCAATGGCAATGCCACATTGAAAACATGACCTCCTTATATATGCATGGCATGCGACATGCGATGGCTAATATATTATTATAATAGCTCATCATTATTGTTTTTTTTTAAGTTGAAAAAAAAATTTAAAACAANTAAAACAAATGGACGAGCCCGGATATAAAGCCATATTTCAAAATAAAAACATGTTTTTTGTGGTTAACATTGAACTTGATAAAGTGAGCCGCAACTCGTGCATTGAGAAAATTATGGTTACCTACATAGTTTATTCTGTGAGAACGAATTCGTTTTGCTCTCGATTAAGGTAGGTACTGCGTGCTGTAAGTACTACAGTATTACTGTGATAGATTGTTACACCAAAAATACGAGTTACATGCCATAATATGCCATAATATGCCATCATCATCATAATTTTTTTTCTACAAAACACTTGCGTCATGACATGACAAAGCAAACTCAATTTAGCTATTTTACAAAGTTGGAATGATAATTTTGAGAATTTGCTATCTAAATCATTTCACTATATCACAACATAATGGCTCACATCTTTTTGTCGGTGTGAAAATTATAAAAAAAACTTTTACTGTTGCCATTTCATTATTTTGCACAAGTGGAAGAGGTACACTGGATCAGTATCCCTTACTAATTATACAGTTTGGTATTTACATTGCTTATAATGGAGCCATATTATGGTGCACAAGCGCACAGTGGAACATTAGGTCTTTAGGTGCACCGTAGATCATATGTCTTATTAATGATTACATGGTTTACAATAAAACAAATGAATGGTTTATTTGTGGTGATCAAACCTAGTTTGTGAATCCGGCTTAATTATTAGTATTGGTATTTACATTGCTTATAATGGAGCCATATTATGGTGCACAAGCGCACAGTGGAACATTAGGTCTTTAGGTGCACCGTAGATCATATGTCTTATTAATAATTACATGGTTTACAATAAAACAAATGAATGGTTTATTTCTGGTGATCAAACCTAGTTTGTGAATCCGGCTTAATTATTAGTCACCTTGGTTCTTTTTTGGTTTGAGTTTGATTGAATATTTGCAATAATACACTCTTCATGTATACCTTGGCTTGAATTTTTTTTGCCATGTATTTTCAAGTAGCCATTTTAGATCATACACAACTCCAATTATCGTGGTTTATCAGCTACATAATTCAGTCACCACAAAAGAGTTGTTTGTAAATTTTGAGATTCGTATAATAATAATTCATATTGATAAAAATGTTCCATAAATTATTAAACTCGTAGAAATAATAACCAAATTATTCAAAGCAAACAATATTTTAGCATAGAATACTACGGACATGAAAACCTAGGCAAACAACCATTAAAAAGTAAACTTGCGATATTTTTTTTTTTAAATTTTTTTATAGATCGACATGAAAATAATTTTGTATGTTTTATAGATATAGATTGCAGTTAATATAAATAGTATACCTACATAAACAGCTTCATTAGGATAATAAATTGTGTCAAATGTGTCATAAAATTGATTTGCTTAAATAATTTAACTGAGTGTATTTTAATCCATTTATCAAGCGCTACAAAACTAACATTTGTATTAGTTACCGTGCGGATATCTAGTTTTCTTTGTAATTTTTCACTAACACATTTTTGTGTCTGTCGTGTCATGTACATACCCGGTATAATAGACAAATACATTAACACATTAATACTTCACACTTGTTTACTAAAACCTAAAGTTCTCAATTTACCATCTTCTACCAAAATGAACATTATGAAATTATCTTATAATGCACACGTGTCATTTGACAAATAATAATTCAAAAATCTTTGAACAAGTTCATACAAATACGCTCAAGTTGACACATGCACCATTCAAACTTTTGTTTACAATATTTGACCAATTCATAATACATGTATTTCATTAGACGCATGATTGGACGCCCATGAAGAAGTAAATGCTCCCCAAAATGCTCTACCACAGCAAAAACCAAAACTCCCAGATATAAGTAAAAAGCCCCAAATAAGTTTTCCATTTTGAGTGGCTCGATAGACCGCTGCTCCGGATACACCGGTTTGGATTTGTTAGTGGCCAGTTCCCATTCCTTCCTCTCGTTCCTCACAAATTCATTATCCAATCTTTGCCATTTCTCTGCTAATCCCATGCTTGCTGCATTACTTAACGCAGAGTCAAACTTTTTGCGGAATACTGCCCTCTTTTGAAACACTGCACCAGCAGCATGAAAGAAGGTGGTGTCTGGCGCCTGGACCAAGGGTACATTTCCGTATGAATCACTCAGGTTCTTGTGGAAAGTGTACTCGGAACAGTGATACCAGCTAATGCATGCTCTCCGTGTTGACCCAATAGCACCTTGGAAACATTGAGCTGCATCTTCCTCCAAATTCATGTTGTGAAAAATTTTCTGAAAGCTAGGATTCGAACTGGTTTTCAGAAGCGTGTAAGCCGCTCCTCGAATATAGTGCAAGCTGACCCTGTACTCATTTTCTGCACCAGCTCCCAAAGCTTCAAACGTTTTTGGAGGTTCTTCCAGTACTGGAAATGTTAACAGGCAGACAAACTTTGATCTATAGGCGGTGGTCACCAGCATGGAGTATATTAGCCAAAAGGCGACAAATGTTCTTGTTGAGTGGTCGGTACCCACTTCCCTTTCGTCCTGTTCCAGAAGCGTGGCAAATAAATATCTGGCTACAGCACTCTTTCTTGACTTGTGACGTCCTCTTATTGTGACGATGAACACTAACGCTCCAAAAGCAAAAATCAGGCTGCATATAACCATCCACCAAAGTAGGAAATCAAATGGCCAGTACACAGATTTCCAGCTATAATGTGGTTGTGGAATACCTGTTGTGAAGGTCAAATAGGAATATGAAATGGGGAAAGTGTAACCAATAATTTTGTATCTTTCGTAGACTTGAGCAAGGGGCTGTCCAATATCTGCTCGTCCATACAGCACATCACCCACGACACCTATCCAAGTGCCGTTGGGAAATTTACGACCTGTGCCTCCGCCAGTTGACGGCACAAACTTGCCAGAAAAGTTGTATTTGTATGCAAGGTAGTCAAAGGAAAACTTGTAGGTTCCTCGGGTGGATACCCATTCTCCAGGTTTGTAAGGGTTTTTTCGAATTTCGAAATAAAAGTGAGCAAGCATGGCACAGCTCACTCGGAATTCCTTCCCGTCAAAATTGGTGAGGTGATCCGGGAAAAGCAATGAAGTGGTTGTGTGTGTATGCGATGACACGATGGAAAGTTTCTGAGCTACCGCCGCCGGGCTACCGCCAGGTCCACAATATACACAAGTTGTAAATATTTCATTGGTCGCTGTTTGAAAGCCAATTTTATTTTTTATCTGAGTAGCTACAGATCCACTTTTTAACATGGATTGAAGCACAGCAGAGTCATTGGAAATGAAAATGTAGAAATCTTGGTCTGTTTTAAGAAAACCATTCAATTTCTGCAGTAGCTCGTAGTAAGGTGACAACAAAGAGTTGTGGTGGATCTCTGCAAATATTAAATTGCATGAATGACTCAACTTGGGATTTGAAAGTAACCTGGTGGTGTCGTCAAAAGAAAACTGGGAATTGCTAACATGCTTGTAAGAAAATATAACTTGGATTTTAGGTTCATAATAATTTTCAAGAAAACTTTCCTTGTCATGATTGCTAAGGTGAAAGCTAGTACATTTTGTACGGAGCTCGGATGGAATGACGTCAACAAACTTGATCCCACATTCTGCAACGCGTATCAAATTGAATGCGAGTAGGATAATTGGGAAATGTGTTGTAAATTTCTTTAAAATCAGCATGATTCAGACAATGCCTGTCTCACTCGTCGTAGCAACATATGCACAAAAGTTGGAGAAAGTGGTGAAGTACACAGGACGCGTAAAGCCTAAGTGACCTTGTTGGCATGATGTGGAATTGTGTTTACACAAACCAGGAAAGGTCGCAAACAATCCAAGGCAAGATGGTTATCTTTTTATAACTTGTGATTTGACCGGTCAAAATACATATATAGCATTACGGCATTTAGTATGTAACGATAATACAGTATGATTTGCAAACGTCAAATCGACGATGATGATTGCGTGATAAATAACGAAATAGAGCGGACTACGACGTTAGAGTCAAATTATGATGTTGAAACTGACCGGTAAACGAACATAATATCTTAATTTAAAGCAACAAAGAACTCAATAGGCAATCTTGGAATTTTAAATAACAATAACATAAATGTACGCATGGCATACCTATACATGTCGAAGGAAATTGTGATGTTAGGTTAATACTCTTATTATTATTACGATTTCATAAACTGAAAAATGTTAATTTTTTGTCTTCAAAAATGAGGGGTAAGTGTAGCTCATTAAAATAACGCTTAAAGGAAAGGTAAATTGTGGCCTCAGAAATTTCACAAACAAAATTCGTGCCCAAAACAATTTATTTTTCGTCTTTTACTTCATATGATAATAAAAAATTCTGAGAAACTGGACATCAATTTACGCTATATCACAATCACAACATTGTATATAGGTACTAGCATACTAAATTAAGAATTTATATCACATAGAAAAGTGGGACATCAATTTAGTTTAGAGGTGATAAAAGATAATTTTATGTGGTATCTCAATTTCTAAAGTGTCGAAAATTACCCGTGACAAAATGATTACTTGATTGCTTGTACCAAAATACCAATAAATAAAATGTACATAGGTATATAAAAATCATATTATATGATTATGAGTCAAATTATATTTCATCGGTTGGCTCTTGATTACAGTTGGGATTCCCAACTTGGGAACGCGCAGCACCTTTGAAATTGCTTGTTCTTGTTCTTCTTGTTCTTGGACGAAATAAAGGCACTCTCTCTCTCTCTTCTAATGATTGTATTGTTGTTATATATATTCTAATGTTTTGAAAGGGGCTTGTCACACTCGGACATATTATAAAATAATAAACCGTTTAAAATGGGTAAAAAAGTAGCAAAGCAACTTTTAGCTTTGCTACTTAATAAATACACAGCTTATGTGGCTCAAAATCCTCATAAGGTACATTATATTTTATGTAAGGATTTAATGCATACAACGTTTATATAGGCACCTACCCTATTTTAAATACAATTAAGTCTCTGTAGCAAATAACCCACAACACCAAATATTGTATTCACATGTGGTCAAAACACTACCGGAAAGAAGTTTCAAAATCAAACGGAAACTTTACACAAAGAAAGTTTCAAAAAATCAGAAACTTTAATCCATGCTCATTTTTCTCAAATAAAATACCTAATATACCCCATTTGTTGGACTCATTTTGAAATGATG